>KN727958.1:7455-19147 GCA_000816745.1 Ancylostoma duodenale | reverse complement strand
GGGCGCGCTCGAAAATTTTCCGCCGATTGCGCGTAAGGACCTTACGTCGCTTTGCTGGGATGGACTGTTCACAGTATTATCTAAAAAAAAAAAAAACTTGGTTGAAAAATTGCTTTAGCTTGTTTTACTCCTTAATTCCATCTCTAATTTTTGAATGTTTGTCCTTGACCTGGTTATGACTAGACAAACCATTCCAGCCCCCAGCCCGCTTTATTCCAAAACTCCACATAAATATCCAATTTCGGCTGGCTAACACCCTCTTTTGTGGTGCACGACCGTTTTTTAGCCGTTCGTCTGCGATCGCCACTGGTCTATAGCAGATAACATCTATCGCAAGACACGACAGCTGAAGAAGCGGAACCTAGCGCGGATTCTGGCTTCAAACCACGTAGACGAACGCCGCATAACTCAAGTATGCGTCACTCGCCGCCACGCTTGATGTGAAATTCAGAAAAGTCGCTTCTTTTCTAGAAACTGATCACAGATGCGTAGTAAGCCAAACGAAGTCGGGGCAGGAAAGGTGTAGATTCCAGGCAGTCACACAACATATAGTGCAGTATCGACAGCGGGATATTACTGTACTCAGCTGGGAATATCAGCGTGACATTCATACTTCCATGGTCAGCAAAAATTGGGGGAGCAAATGCTATATAACAAGTCGCTGCAAGAAGAGACAAATCCATGGAGAAGGAGCGACAACAGGCAAATAATCCACTGTTTAGATAGACTTCAGCACCATAGAACTAAACGAGGAAAGCTGAAAGGACGAAGGGATCGATCGCCAGTGGGATGACGAGAACGACGAACGTGGCCTGTTCAGGTAACCGCGTCAAGCGAAGAGATAGCGCTGGGTGGGAACGGTGGAGACCTGCGACTCGTCGCAGAACCAAAAGTGATTGACAGCAACGCAGAAAGAGCTGTCCGTCGCGTTTCAGAACGCACCAAATCTAAAGGAAGCACGAGGAGGGGAACGTTGACATCCACGAATGGGTCAGTCCACGAATCCCAGAAAACAACATGCCTGCTTGCCTCGTCCAGACTCATTCCAGGACTGGAGGATGTTATTTCCGATGGGAAAGCAAGGATGGATCTCTTCGCTAGCAAATCGTTCGAGTGGAGGCAAAAAAAGTAATCGCATCGCCATATAGGGTATGCAGATTATGCAGCAAAAAAGCAACATGCAGTTAGTGATGGGGCAAAGTTACTAGTTCCCACAGTGCTCGAGCATAGATCAACTGGAGAGACAACCCAAATTTCTAAAAAAAAATAAGAACAAACATGCTGTCGAAAAAAAGCGGACGATTTGAAAACTGTCACCCTATGGCGCCTTAAAGCTCCCCTGATTCTCTATTGCACAGCGAGACACAAACAGGACAAGAAGGTTCACGATATGTAATTCAAACGATCGTTCGTCTGAAAACGAAAACAGACAGCGCATAGCATTAATACTGGAGGAATTACGAATGCGTTCGTAAGAAATGCGCTGTATACGGCTTTATAACCACGAAATATTGACATTTTTGGCAGCGAGAAAAGGAAGCTCGTCAGTGTTATGTAAAAGCAAGGCAACAAGCTGTGCGTCATAACGCATCCACGCACAACAGCCATTCCTACAACGTAATGTAACGAATTAACAGAGCAACAAAAAACCTATAGAATCCACCGGGATTCACTTGTTAAAGGGCTAGAAGCCAACAAAAAATTTTCCAAAACTTTATCTTTCATGTGGTTTCATGCAGTACATCAGTCCGCACGCATACTTACGGGAAAATCGAAATATTTCAAATTACGAGACTCCCCAAATATTATGAGATTCTAGAACAGCTCGGATGCAGAGAAATGGAAACAAGTGCTTGTCTTGTGCAGCTGCGGGTATACTCCTCGAGGAGTGTGGCGCCCCAGCATCGCCATCGCCGTGGCGACTTCATTTTTGATACGTATCGATTACGGGCTTTACGAAAATGGCGACTGACCGTCTACAATCGATGCGTATTAAAAGTAAAGCCGCCACCGCGACGGCGATGGTAGGTGCTACACTGCTCAAGGATTATATCGGCAGCCTACCACAACTTCGTCGTAGTAAGGGGATAACATCAACAATAACATCAATATTGTTGTTGTAACTATTAGAATTCAAATAATGATTCTAGTCATTGACGTACCCAAACTCACAAGTCCTCAATTTATTCACGGCATTAAGATAGGACATTTATCGGTTTTTCGTTCTTTTTTGTGGTGTATTTGAGGGTAGTAAACAAATAAATAAATTGTACTTTCAGCTCCCTCAAATTTGCAGGACCCAGTGTATGATTCGGATTCAAAACAAAAAAAAAGAGCTAATTCTGACTGATAGTCTTCTAGTGAAAGGGATGAAAAGCAGTTACAGTGTCAGTAGAAGATTAGTAAGAGTCACTGGGTTGAATTTGGCAAACTTTCTTCCGCCTTCGATTAATGCACTTAAAAAAGCTATGGTTTATTCCAGTTTTTCTCTAAACTGAATACCACCTCATTATAGAAAAGGGACTTATTTTTTCACGGAAGTCCGGATGCTGGCCGAGCAAATCAGAGCTCGACGCTACTCGCTATCCATTTTCTTTCGATGAAGAGTCGCTTACTATCATTTAGCATGAACAACGCACAAATACATTATTTATATATTTATTTAATTATTAATTGATACCTTCGAGGTGCACAAGCCAGGTAAAGGCGAGAAACTAGAACAAACAAGAAAATTAACCTTGACAAACAGTCGTCAGTAAAACAGGATGGGTAGGGATGATGGGGAGATTCGCCAACAGAGGGGAGGGATTCGTTATTTTTACACTCTTTTCCAGTCCATTGCAACTTTTCTGGAGCTAATATTCTATGCATCTTTTCTTATGAAGCATTACCATCTTACCACCATCAAGAACTACCATCTACAAGCAATGGCTATTCCTCCACTAACGTAACGAATGAACGAACCAAAGAAATTTGAGCATTTTCTAACGCACAGTCGTGTCTATAGCGAAGAGGGAATGTGAGAGCGAGCACACAGAACAGATCGAAATGTTCGACAACGAGATGCAATCCCACGCGGACCGTTGTGGATAGGAAGTGAACAAAGAGCGCTGCAGTGGACACACTCGGTTGCACCTGAACTCGCACAAAAAGCTTGCGAGCGACGACGTTCGTTCGCCCACAGGCTAGTGGAAAGGCTTTCGATAGTAAAATAGTCATGGATAGGATGAACAGAGACTGATGAAAGTTGATCACAAAGAGAATAATTACTCTGCGAAAAGTAATAAAACGGCCAGGAAGGGAAAAGTAAGAGCGAGAACGTTTAGACGAAAGGAAAGGGAATGGCCTCAGAATGGCATCTTGGCGAGAACTGTCAACATCACTCTGTGAACAAACACACATCTAATCCAGATAAGAACCTTCTTGCATGCTAACGCACTTTCCTTATATTGCAGATCTCAGACTGACAGTGGATGCATAACCGATTTCAGAGACCGAGGTAGCTACCATCATGAGAGGAAGCAGGGCGGTGCTTTTTGCTATCCGGCCTCAACTTATGCTCACTCAAATCCAAATTTTGCACATGTATGTGAAATGGAGACACTACTTAAACAGCAACTTAAATTTAAGCTAATTCCAATTTGCAAATTTTTACACGGTGAAGGAGCGAGCGGCTCAAGGAAAGGGGTCGATCTCGAAGAGAGGAAAGAGGGCCCCAGTGCATCACTCGCCCATTTCTGAAGTGCCCTTTCATGCTCGCAACGACACGCATCCAAAAATTAGTAGTTACTGGGAGCAGGTGCAGCATACGTGATTAGTTCGACGAGCAATCCTAGGCCCATCACGCTAAGCGCTAGCCAAACATGTGACAACGGTACGATACTTACCCCTACCATCTTTAAATTTGAGCCAGTTCCAACTTGCATCTTTTTTCCCAGTCAGAAATGAACAACGCGTTCACTCGAAGATGACATGGACTACTTTGAGAAGGAAAAATAATTAACAGAATAAGTAACTCTCATTACGAATTAGTTAGCAATATATAGTTGACTAGACGGCACACCCCGCTCCACTCGTATGTTTTATTACCACCGGCTATTTCACCTAGCAAACCTATTCTTGCTCGTCCCTACGCAGCAGCGGAAGAATCAATAAATCGATATTTTTGCTTGTAACATTCGCTTTCAGCTCATTGGTGAACCCCATTAGACATGTCGTCAACGACATCTGAGCAAAAGTGGAGGATAGACAAAATCAATAAATCGATAATGTCATCCAAAATAGTTGTCATATTCGTGTTCAGCGTATTGAACAAACCGACAGGCATGTCCCCACCTATCCTCATTCGAAAATTGTGACAAAAATCGATAAGCCAACTGGTTTAGTCAAGTCAAGTCATTGAGATTACCCATGGTAAACGCGTTGACCCTCTTCCTAACGCTGGGTAAAACTGGGATGTTAACACGTTTACCTTAGGTGATCTCAGTTATGCATATGGCCCAGGCAGTCGCGGGAGCAGACGTTGGGAGGAGGGAGTTGAGAGGAGGGGGAGTGGTCGTGAGAAGGAAAAAATGGGATCCCGCTGGTGTGAGGACTCTAGCCATTTGAGTTTCAACAACGGAGATGTTAAAAATTAACTTTCAGCTTGAACAGTCAAAAGGGAAAACTCGAAAATGGCAATAAAAACAAGAGTTGAAAGTAAATTATTTTATAAAGTAATTTTGAGAATTTACCCCCCCCCTCCTCCCTTCCCCTCAACCCTGCGCAGCACTCTACTGTTAATGCGCTACACCACAGATGTGATCTCTGAAAAACAGAGGTAAAGGAGATGACAGCAGCTATCCAAACAGTGGCGGGCTTCGAAAATACCACAATTGAACGTTTCGGAGCCACAGCCAAGGTTACGAGAAATCTAGATCAACAAGGATCTTAAGGAAGGAGAGAGAGGAAGCTCGCCTAGGGAAATTCCACCATTCCAAAATCCTTGAACCAAGAGGAATTCCACAGACGAAATGGCAGAAGCTGTTTGAATTCCTGGTGTTTTTGCTCGATCAAAAGGCCACCTGTGCACTAACGAAACGATCGTGTCACTTTACATCGCCAGAAAAATCTATATGAAGAGTGCTTCCGATAAATCTTCGTCAAACCTAACCTGTTCTGCCTGCTTAGACTTTAACCTGTTTGTTTCTTTCACGAATGGACTATTCAACTCCACAACTCTCGGTGAATTAGTAACGTGACTGATCGAACTCCATTTTTTTGTGGTTTTGATTTCCATTCCGTGCAAATTTTCTCTGTCTGCTTCCTAACAAGTGCCACGCGGCGTATCCATCTCTCTTGCTCCTCGGCAGGCACACTTCTTCAGCATTTCCAGAATAGTACCAGTCAACATTCACACTCTGTCCAACAAACTGAATCAGATGGGAGGTGACGCGTGAAGGGGGGTATGGACAAAACAGTGGCACTTCTTGTGAGCGCACACATAAAACACAACTTGGACACTATGTAATTTCGGTAATTTGACAATGCTTTATGGCCTATGGGAGAAGAGCGACAGACGGGTGTTCTGCCTAGCTACCTCGCTGACGCCATGTGTACACAAATCCGAAGAGTACATTCACATGTGTGCATTAGCGTAGCCGTGTTATTTTGGCACTGCTTATCCGATCGTGCGCTCGTTTCTACACGGATCCACGCGATTACGGCGGAAGATCGTCTGATGCGCGGAGGAGGGGGAGGGTCTTTTTATGGCACACAGCTCCCGCCCATAGTGAAACCACTGCCAAGACAACTCAAATTTCGCACGCATGTCCTCGGAACAACAAAAAAAAAGCCCTCTGCTGTGCGTCGTCAACTACGTTGTACTTTGGAAGACGGGTGTTTGTGCTGAACGTACACAAAGTCTAGGCGCACAGACAATTTACATTTTTATTGGTGGACCCTTGAAAGAGCGTAAACATTAGAGCAGAGAAATCAGAAGATGATGTTTACCCAAATTCACAGCCCAGCGATGGAAGGGGTGTAGGGTGCATATAAGTACTATGAATAGAGAAGGTCCCATAAGATTTTGGCTCTTGGAAAAATCACTAACAAACCTAGAACTTGGGCACTCGTCTGGTTCAAACTGTCATGCACCACCTTCGGAGAATAGCATTCTGCTTCGCTTGTAGGATACCTACATAGAGAACTCGAAGTGTCTATTTTTGATCCTTGAAATTCAAAATTGATTTTTACCAAGTTTTTCAAAAATCGATCGACTGAGCCAGGGTCAAGCGTGTAACAATAGAACAACAAGGGGAGGTTCCATGCGAGGAAGGCGTGGGCTAGGGGGCGGACTAGTAGGGTGGGGGGGGGGAGTTCGTTGTGGAGGGGTAAGAAGCTGCATACAGATGGTGGCGGTTGTAAAGGAGGTTTGACAGAGGCAGGAATTTCAATGCAAAATTGAAATGGAAGGGTAGGAACAGTGAGGGGAGGAGCTAGGAATTATATGCAGAAGAGGAAGGTCGTACCATTGCAGTTTGAAAAGAGTGGGGGGGGGGGGAAGAGAAACGAAGAGGAGTGCGGCAAAGAGTTCCCGGATTAAAATGATCAATTAAGCTTGAAAATCAGAAAGTAACAGAAATAAGACATTAAAATTAAGAGGACAGAGGGTCGGATGGAGAGGACATAGGTTGGGATGGAAATGATTGCAGAAAGTGCCACTCCTTTGAGCGTGCGGACACCTCCTGGATAAGCAAAAAGTTTGTATGGCATTTCCACCCTATGAATGAAGTACCCCTAAAGAATGACCAATCAAGGGCAATTCTGCCCATTTTGCTTTTTCATACACAACTTAGCACGCCTAACACCTTGTTAGCTAATAAGAGTGGCACTCACGGAAATGTGAGTACACGAGATTTTCCAATATTTAAAGGGAAGCAGAGCTCATAATAATAGGGTGCTGCAGACGCCAATAATTGAAGACTGATTGAAGGATAGACAACTCACGTCATTCTATTCTAAGTTAAAGTAAAGTTAATAGACGGAGGTCTAAGAAGAAAACACATCATTCCTGAGCTTCTAAGTTCTTCATACTAAGCCATTTCGGGGCTTGAACTAGACCAGAAGTGTAGCTTCTTCGTGTCAATGCTAAAAGTATGCGCAACATAAAAAAATAAGAAAGATAAAGGCGCTGTTTTTCGGGCGTCTGGATGGCCAGCAATAGTTCCCGTAAGACCTATTGGGTCCCGCCAGGAAGAATATCGCATGTGGTTAGAAGTGCCACAGCCAGCGTAGACTGGAGCGTCGTTGGTCTCCCAGCCCACATCTACCGACTCTAGTCAGTTTTTAGTTCACGTATTTAGGTGACCAGTCTTTGTACTCTTCTGACAGCAGTAACTCAATGACACATTTTTTTAAACAAGACCTGACTATTTCAGGAGTAAAAATTCGTTCTGGTATACCATGAAGGAACTAAAAATACCACTTTTAAAGGTCATTTATGAAAGTAGAAGACGCCTCCGCCTTGACGCTTGCTAAGGTGTCGCAGAGCAGCTCATAAGAGAGGGTGGGGCAAAAGCACCCCCAAAAGGTAAAAATTTCGGGAGTTTCCTAATGCATCAGGAGGCCATGCCTAACCAAATAGACAGCAACAGGGTATAAGAAACTTTGAAAAACCCCTCATATTATTTTCTCTTCAACGTAATGTTAGATTAGGCAGTTACTTCCACATCAATCTATCACTGCACAGCTATGAAATGTGAAAGCAATATTCAAATTGCTGCCTTGAAAGCATTCCATTCACCGGAAGGAAACTGCCATTAGTGATGAGTTACGTGCAAATAACTGACAGCAAATGCTTAGCTGTCGATCGGCGCGGGAAGCATCATGTGCTGCTGAACGTCAACTTTCTGACATCTGGTGGGGACCGTTGTTGTTGCAATAGCAGTTTCTCTTCCAGCAGCGGTTACGAAAACAGATGAGCCGTTCTCTCACGATTGCACTGGCAATTCGACCTCATGTAGGCCTTCGACTCGAGGAAATTCGAGAAGCCGTCCAAGAAATTTTCTTACAAGAGGAAATCTTATAGCCTTTTTCGTCTCTCCTCGAACGCTGGTATTGTAGAGTATTGACCGAATTAAAATTGAAGAAATCCAAATAATCCAACGAAGAATCTAGAAGCGTATCCGATAGAACAACTATTCCAAAGGCAGAAGGCTCCACAGCGCTTCCTTCCTTTTCCTCGAGGCCATAGGGCTCTCCTTTCTCTGGATATACCAAATTCGGCTGATTCAGAGTCGAAAATTCGGATATCGACTATATCTAATGCACTAATGCTTCAACACAATACCGTACTGCTCCCTCTATTTTGAACATAGGTATAGTAGGTATAGGTTTACAACGCTTGCAGAAGGCAAAATGTCATGAATATCCATAAACAAGAAGGAAAAAAGAAAATCCCTATAACTAAGGGCATCCTTACAAGAAAAGGAAAAAAAATGATAAAGGACTACTTAAATGCAAAACTGAAACATCTGATCCGAAAAACTGGGTAATTTAAAATAAAGGTAACATGCGCATTTTCGGCCCATTCAAAGCCGAATATCCTAATTTCAATAGATCTGGCACATTATTCGGAGATAAATGTCGTAAGTAAATAATTGAATATTCGTGATGAAAAAAACTCGTTATTCGGCTGATAAACCCACTTATGGACGTATACAGTTATGCTTACGAATCTATGGTAGTTTTGAGCGAAATTAGAACCCCGATGAAGACCAAGATATGTCAGAGAACTGAATGAAAGATGGAGATGAAGGAGAAAAACAAGTGATCATGCAAGAGCTAATGGAGATTCGAGTGCAAAGAGTATTGAAGCTCGACGATCAGCTAGCTCATCGCGTCGCTCCACAGTCACGGGTGGTCTTTGAAATGCAAATAAACAGCAACACAAGCGACGTACCTACGAGTGTAAATAACAGCTCTGCTACGACTGATTTCCCACACATTGGACAAGCTAGTGCGAATGCGGAAAAGTGCAAAGCAACAGCTTGAAATAAGATTGTCGCGGAAGACAGGAAGACAACGTTGCCTACACGTAATTACGGAATCTGCAGGAAGACCGCAGCAAGAAGTCGGCAGCTACGGTAGCAAAAGCATGATGGCTATCGATGTTATCGCTATTAATCGCAGTCCGTGACGCATCTGCGAAGGGTATACACAAAAACAGCCACGATGCGAGAGGCGCAGCGTCCGTCGTAGCAGGATTCGTGAACGTTCTTATGAAGGCTGGGGACATTCACGTGATTCTGCAGAGGTAGTAGAATTCAAGGGCAAAACTCTGTAGTACATGTTGTACTAGAGATCGTATGCAGATAACTCAACACATCTACAGAAGGTCCTCCCTATTACCGGTTCCAGGCACAGGTAAGGAGCAAAGAGCAGACTTCAATCACCCTACAACCAAATATTTACTCTAAAACTGGGCAGCCGACGAGAAATTATTAGGTTGGTCCGAAAAACACCAAAACTTATTTTTCGACCCAGAATTTCTTGGTCTTGGATTGAAATTCCTTGGCAATAGAATTTGATAGAATCTTCTACTTTTCAACTATAAAAACTTGCATACCCGGTCCTATTCCATCCACGAACAGTAATGTTATGATTGTTTGAAAAAAGTGTGAAATTTGGTGCAAGACTCTCAGCCCAACCTAATTTATGAACTACACGCGCGTTCCGTTCCACAAAATGATCAATGGTGACAAATATGGAGAGCAAGGTAGATTCTGTGGAAGAAGCTTGTCTGTGTGGAAAGGACATAACAAGCGTTGCTGAAACCCCCACGAACTTCTGCAGTCCGAGGGCAATCTTCCCTAATCGTCGCCCTGGTGCCATATACAGGAGGTATCATGAGTTTATATACACATGTTCTTATTTGTGAGCGCAATGTTGTTGTTTTTTTTTGTGCTCCCAATCGTGTTTGATAATGCTAGATTCAGGCTACTCTCAGATTACAAACTCGATCTGGAAACTGGAGAAACGGCAAGAAAAATCCTAGCGGAAATTCCAGGGGCCCCAATTGGAAACTTCGCGGTAGCCTTGCCCTATTTTTACCGAGCCGATCTAGCGAATGGGTGCACTTTTAAAGTATATTTATTGTGCCTTCCAAATAACTCATGCAAGACGGCTGTCGTGAAAACCTAGTGAATTTTCAAATGAAAACTTTATACAAAGCCCGGCCAATTATTCAGTGAGGAAAGAATACAGTGGAAACCTATTCTAACAGAGAAATATTTTTTTCTCTTACTTAACACAAAAAAAAATCGGTGCAAATTATCACTCCAGTGTGGACTACTTCAACAAACACTCCACAAGAACTAATGACTGATTCCGTATCTATCGCAAGATGTGTATCACTACAAATGACTCCTCTCCACCGCATCACCATATCCAGGTCTCTAGAACTTTATATTCATATTTCACTTCTTTTTGATCTTGGCCTCTCTCGGGAATTTCGGGATGGAGATTCAACATAATCACGCGGCTTTCCTACAATATAAATGGCTGCTATCAGAAAACAAAACTGTTGTTGTTGTTCTTTTGCATGTTTGTTAGCTTATGACCAGAACGCAATTTGCTGGTAACGTTTAGGTTTGAGAAAGGCGTTAGTGCCGAAAGCTAACCAGTAAACGTATAAGGAGCAGAAGTCTTCAACACACATACAAAAACAAATGAAATATGAAGCTCAGAGACAGAACAGTATTGAAGAAAAAAAACTCTCCAGCTTTGCAAGGAGCTGCGCACGATGAAAAAAAAAACGAATATTGAGCGTTAAAGGATTTGCAAAAACTGAAGCTGTAGATTGTTTCCTTGAAAGATGGTGAGACAGCACATTTCACAACTAGAAGTGTGCGCACGTATCTTTTCGAGATTAAGGCAGCAGTCTACGGTTTGTGGATTTTCCCAGCAAGAGCTGGGTAAAAGCCAGAGAATCCGGATGATTACCTAATTCAGCTGATATGAACGGAGAAAGTATGGCTACACCTGATTGTGCTGTGCAATTGCTAGCGAGAAGAAAAACTTGATTACAAATGCAGAGGAAGCATGTGGGTGTTGAATAAGCTTCTATTACGTTTCTCAACGCCGAAATTATTCCAGGGAAAAAAGCTACAATACCCGCGCTAACTTCGTTAAAAAAGAACACGCGGTACGCGAAGTTGCGTTCTTTTCGTTCCATCGCTATAACTTTGTTAGAACTTAAGGTACTGCAAAATAAAATTGATGGTAAGAATGGCATTTGATCCGTCGTCAGTCCTAAGGGGCACTGGTTGAAAGTTTTCATTTTCAGATCAAAATTTTGGATGTTTTCTTTTCGCCGCAATTTTGCCGCGCGTCGCGCGCGCGGCGAAGTCCGCGACGACTCGCGCGAAAACCTGAAGATCTGCTAAAAAGTCGGTTTTGAAGCCTTCGGGTGAGATATCATTACAAAATCGAGCAAAAGCTGCACCTACATAACCTTATCTGCTGTTTTTGCCTGAATTTTTGGAGTCCTTCCTATGTGATGCGGGAACAGCTCTCTCCTATGCCCTTCCAGCCTCCTTCTACTCGATACTAGAGATGAACATTGAACACAGAAAGTAAAATTAAATAAGTCGGGTGGAAAACGCTGAGGATTGTGTTAGCTCCAACAAACGGATCGTTCACAAAATGATGC
>KN727957.1:2903-22896 GCA_000816745.1 Ancylostoma duodenale | reverse complement strand
TGCAGCGCTGTATGTACTGTCTGTTCCACTAATCTTGCATACTGGACGAGCTCTAAGATGATGTAAGTCCCGCCACGTCATCATATTTCTTATCATGTTGGACGTGAGCCAAACATTGCCACGTGGCAAGACTTGCCTCATCTTGAACCTCGTCCAATATGCAAGATTAGTGGAACAGACAGTACATACAGCGCTGCAGGTTGAGGAGCTGTGCGGACCTCCTCAACGCTTACCATCCTCCCCGTTATCATGATATAACGAATCTCTAACAAGCAAATCATAGATTGGCATGTTGCAGACGACTAAAGATGGCTTTCGATCACGATAAGCAGTCGCTGTCTATCGTGTCATCTTGTTAAAGATGACGACGTGCAGGAAGATAGGCACTGCGGAAATCCGCATGGCTCAACCTACTGAACTTCAAAAACTTCGCTCACGCCCTGGCACTCATTTATCCGAATAATCCAAGAAAAGCCAAAACTGGATTACTCGAAAACTTAAAATGCTCAATCACTCGATTACATGAAATACATAATAGGTTGAAATAGCCGATTATTGAATATCCAATGCAAAAATTCGAATGTCAATACTTGCAGCCAAATTAAATGTACCAAACATTAGCTGAAATGATATGTTCTTCTAATGAACTGGAAAAAAAATTGACGGAATAATGTCAGCCTTTCCAAAACAAAATATGGTACAGGGTGCGACATAAGCAATTTGATCCAACGTTTTGACAGTTGCAACTGCAGATGACCTTCAACTTTCCCTCAGGCCATAAATTGAGCAATATTCAGAGTGGTTTCACTATCCTCGAACTACCACACCTCCTGCCACCCTTTACTATTTTAAATATATCTACAGTGAGCGTTGCGTTCTTCGCGAACTCGAAAAACACGCGACGACACCACGCAGCTCTCGCTGAAATCGCCTCCGTTACAACAGATCATGATTTTCTTGGTAGTTTTTGATCCTATTTCACGTCAGCTATCAAGAAAACGATCTAATTTTCAAGAAATTCCTGTGATTTGCTATCATGCTAACAATTCCAGCGCAGTCGCGCCGAGTGCTTCCCTAGACAGAGAAGATTCCGCCATTAGGGGACGGAGTGCTACAGTAACCCGACGCCTGCGAATCTAAGCGAAATTGGCGCCGGAGAGCGCTATTGCATGCAGTTAACTATCCTGAGTTATGAGAAATAGGGTTTTAACACCAATGTAGTCGTCTTTCTCGATTTTTGCTCCAATACACCTATTGTTATGGCTTCTAGCTACAATGTATAGTACGTCGACACAGGGGAACACAGTTGTGAAGATATTAGAGAAAGAGAGAATGCGAGAAATAGTGCGGTTTTCGGGGAGACAGGCGAGAAATGCAGATCATAAGCACAAATACTCAACTATCGTCGTTTTTGAAATGGTCTATACCTATTTCTTGGAGTATTAGCTGCCATGATATTGCAAAATATAGAGGTTTCATCTTGTTCGAGAGGAATTTTTGTGTGGTAAGAAATTTGTAGCTCATACATTCTCGTACTGGCTTTTTATTGTTCTACAGGGCGCCTCCTAGACTTCAGTTTGCTTCTTTAGATCCAGAACATGTTCATTTCTACCTATGACAACAGTAGTTGGTCTACGCTCAGCCCTTCTTTATGAGTCCTTCTACAGCATTCACTATGAGTTTGATTACTTTAGTGAAGATTTTGATTACTTTAGTGAAGATAAGTAGGGCTCTTTGCGTTTGTGAGAGGAACATGAAAACGAGGAAGAAAAGCGCAGGAACCAGACTGAACGAAGTGAAGTCAAGCAGTGCAAAGAATTCACACGGAGCTAAGTATGGGAGCTGTCCTATGGCTCCCCCTGCCTTCCTATTACGGATAATATCAACTCTGACAGCTCCTAGATACAAGAAAGAGATCAGGTTGGAAACAACCATCGCTTCCTCGCCAGTCAAAGGCTCTATAGCTCGGTGAGATCGTAGGCGATATGCTTCCTCTTTACTCCTGCTGCGTCGATCTTCCTCAGTTGTTCCTCCGTGGCAGCATCATGCGGCTTGTAACACTACGCGACTCGCGCTCCCCATTGTCCTGCTTGATGCCCCTAATGGGTTCACGGCCGGGTCCGCCGACGGCGGACGACGAGTGATGCGTGTCTTTTCTGTAGAACTATCCACTCACTCCATTTTCGCTATCGCTAACACTTGAGACTCGATATCTGAAGAACTCTTCTGCAGTTATCCAGCAGTAAGCCTTTATAGGTTGTATATTTTGTGCTGCGTTTGCGCCATTAGTTTGATTCCTTAATAACTCGTAGTTTCATTTCAAAAGATGTCAGAGTGTTTTCCATCTCCATTTCAAAGATGATTTCCGCAATACTTGAATGTTACCATTCTGAGTAATGGTTGAAACCTATTGAAATGGCTAAATATGGTCAGTTCCAGCAGCGACTATACTTGCAGAAATGCTACTGAGAATAGGATTACGGGTGAGAGTGCAGCAACTGATGAGGGGACAGAAAGGACAAGCAAAATACACTAACGTATTATACGTATGTAAAAACTACAATGATACATTTACATGCGCTTTGTGAATGCAACGAATAAAGACGACGATAACTTGGGTACTCAACCATCATTGTGTTCGAAACAAACTCCACCACCTAAACCAGATTAAACTTCTTCATTTCGTAGTAAAATGGTAGCTAAAGCTCCAGCAAGTAGCTAGAGTGCACCTAGAACCCATAATTAGAGATAAAACTCAGAGATACGCCTATATTGGTGTTAAAACTCTAGTTCTAACAACTCAGAATAGTTGACTGCGTGCAACAGCGCGCTCCGGCGCCAATTTCGTTTAGATTCGCAGGCGTCGGGTTACTGTGGTACTCCGTCCCCCGACGGCGGAATCTTCTCTGTCTTCCCTAGTCCACAAAAACACACACTTATCGAGACTCACTGTACAAAAAGGTATAAGAAATGGGTAAAGAAATACTTCTTAAATCAGTTCAGATGCTCAGTTCAAAAACAGCAGTGACTACAACAAAAACGGGCAAATACAAAAAATACCGCACGGTCAGTGTGAATAGCTAACAAATGACGTAACAGAACGTAAAATAGTACACTTGAAACAAAATTCTCAATACACTCAAATTTGGGGGGAAAACGCTGGAACAACAAGTAACCACTACTACAGCGATGAAGTAAAACCTACGTGCTGAATACTTCTGTCTCCCCTGCTACTTGCTCATCTCCTTTTCTATCGAATCGAAATAACAGAAGTCTCCAAGCTGATCATCCAATCATCCATTGCACTCACCACTCGCTTCATCTCACACCGCTCTCCTAAAGGACAGCGCGCTACGCACTCTCTCGGGTCCCGCCGCGAAAAGGTGCGGATTTTTGAATGGGCAAGTTTCGATTCGTTATATTATGATGATGATGAATGATATGATTTTCTCGAAGTAGTCACACCACCTCTTCGTTGCCTTCCTGCGGTCTATTATGAGATGACCGTGTTCGTCGTTAACTCCGTAGGATTTTTCGACGTCTTCGGCCTGCCGCTGGCGAGACCTCGCTAGGCGGTAGATGAGGCTTTCCCCGCCATCTTTCTCATCCAGCTTCTTGCCAACATTGTCGTAGTGCAAAGCCTTCGTTGCAGCCACAACCTTCTTTGCTGCTTTCTTCGCTTCTACAGGATGCGAAAAAGTATTGATAGTAAAATCAACATCTACTACAACGCCACAGATAAAATTATCACAATATCTTTTATTGAGTGAGATTATGAAGCAAAGTAAAAATTGGTATTCTATCATTCATTTTTGATTCGGTCTCCTTTTCTCCTGATACGCTCGCGGAAACTACGTGAGAAGGCATCCACGCTGTGCCGCAGGTAGCCCGCATCGAAATTCTTCGATTCCCTGGTCAGAACAGCAATTAAAGAAGCGATATTCTTGTGAGGTTTAGCACAGGCTCTTGCTTGCAACACTCTCTATACCGAGTAATCAAGTGAATCCAAACTATTTTGCGTCCAGTCTTGAGAAGAAATGAAATTTCGAAGAATTGCTTGGCACCACTGTTGCGTTTGCCAAACCTTATCGGCTGGAGCGGAATCTTGTTGGAACACGTGTGGATTGTTTCCAAAATGGGAATTTCCATGGAAGGACACGAAAACAAATGATTCTACCCATTTAGAAGACGCACAAAAGCATTAAAAACAAATTATCAATAAATTTTCGCGCCCCCTGTAGATACTTCTGCCAGTTGTCGTCCGTCTTGTTACCGAGGAATACGTGGTAGAGACGTTTCTTTTCACGCATCTTCACTTTCACTTCATCCGTCCATAGCCATGCCTGTCTGTCAATTCTCCGGCGACCTGGTTAAGTCGTGCCAAGCTCTGAACGTGCCACTTCTACAATGGCTCGGGTTAGATTCTTCCAGGTCTCATCGGCAGTTGTGACCGGCAGCAACGCGATGACGGAAGTTACTGTGGCTTCCCTCTCTTTTAACCGCCACCACTTGATTCGAGCCAGTCCGCACCGTTCGTCACGCATCCTCCTTGGCGGCGAGATTTTTATGGTGCAGATAAGCGGACGAAGTTGCATGACCACGGCCTCGTAGGGTACTGCCTTCGCATCAGTGGCCATTTAGATCTCCTGCAACAACGACTGCGTCTTCCTGCGGTACTTCCGCGGTCATCTCGTTAAGCAGCACCCAGAATTCATCTTTTACCTGGTCACAACAGCCTATCTGTGGTCCGTACGCTGAAAAGAAGTGAAGGCGTTGATTTGCGGTGATGACGAGGACCTTCATGAGGCGGTCATCAAAACGCTGCACCTCGACTATCCAGTCCCGGAAGCGTTGAGAGACGACTATGCCCACACTGTTCTTGGTCTTTGAGCTGCCGTTGTAGACTACTTTGAAGCCATCACCTATGTCTATCGACTTGATGCCAGACCATCTCGTCTCTTGAACAGCGCACAAGTCACTTCGATGACACTCGAGTGCTGCTGCCAACTCATATGAGCGGCCTGTCAACGTGCTGGCGTTCAAAGTCGCAAGGCGCGTCTTGGCTACGTTGTGTTCCCGTGGACGCCGTAGCTTTTTTCTTACAATTAGAACTATTTGTCATCATTGATCATATGAATGTGTCGTTAGGTCTTCCTGAGCCGGCTTGTCACGACGGCCTGTCGCGGTGGCGAGATTCGAACCAGGGACCGCGTAGGGACATGGTGCTCTGAAGCAACGCCTTAGACCACTAGACCATCTCGCCTCTTGTCTGGAGGCAGTGTATTTATAGACATCTGCGAAATTAACTAGTAGTAAGTGGAGAATATAGCGAGCAACGACCCGTGCTCGCCCCCCCCCCCCCATCCCCCGAGTCGTCTTCGCCCTCCCTGCGTCCACCACTGCTGCATACTACTTTAAGCATTTTAGCGTGCGCGCAGACCCCTCTCCGAAAGGTCGATTCGTCGCATAATGTTCTCCCCTCCATTAGGCGCAGTCACACCTCTGTCCCTCAGTGTACCCGTACCGACGCATTTTCACAATATTGGGCGCCAACGTGCATATTCTCCAAAGGTGAAGCCGCATTCGGGCGTTCTCCTCACTACTGGGCCACAGCGATCCCATTCTACATCTGCGGACCCATATCGTGGTAGTCTCCGTTTATAAAGCCACAAAGTTCTCATTCTATTATATATTGGCAGACCTGTACACCAACATTTTCCTGGCCTACACGCCAAACCGAGCTCGTTCTCCATAGGCGGACTCATATACTGTTGGGCTAAACCGAAGCAGCAACTCTGCATTCTCCACTCTTCTGAGTGCAGCCGGACCTATTTTCCATTGCTGGACCCGCATTCGGGCTTTTTTCTCACTATCGGGCAAAAGTGGACCCGTTATTCATCGACGGACCCGTGTCTGACATTCTCTCCACAATTGAACAAATGCGAACCGGTATACACGTGTTCTCCATACTACTGGGACAAATCGGATCCGCTGTTCGACGGTGGACCCGTATTCTGGTGTCTTCCTCATTTTAGTCCAAAATGGAACCGTTTCCCATAGGCGGACCCATATTCTGGCATTTCTCTCACTAATGGGCTAATACGAACCCAAATCCCGACGCTTTCCACCCCTTGGGGCAAGATTGGATCAGCTGACCAACGGCGGACCCGTACTCTGGCGTTTTCTGCACTGCAGTTCGCTCACCCGGTCCCCATTGGCGGACCCTTATCCCGGTATACTCCTCACTATTAGGCTAATGCGAACCCATATCCCGACGTTTTCCACCCTTCCGGCCAGATCGGATCCGCTGTCCAACGAGTCCCGCAGCGAAATCCTGAATACACGTCTAATTCTCTCGCTTCGATCATTGGCGACTGAATCCATCATCATCGTAGCGAACGGAACCACACGAGGAGCGTTCTACCACGACTTCCTCGCACTTATGTATGACTAAACATCGACCCATCGACTAAACATCGAATGTCCCGTCAGCTTCGCACCCTCGCGGTAATTGAGACTCATGAATTATGGGCCCGCCGCGTCTGCGCTCTAGAAAATTTTGTTGCACTGCCAGGATTTATAAAAGAGGATTCATTCTACAGCAGCAACAACCCATTCTCACCTTGCCTCTGCCCGTTAATCAGAGGTCGCCCCATTATTGATCAGTTTTCGCTCCCTCAGAAACCCCGTATTTTGAAAGCCTGCATGGGAATATCAGGCGGTATTCAATATAACTCATTCATGGAACAAAAATTCAACAGTTTTTCGCTCGTTGCATATTTTTGGATTGCACCCATATTTTACCTCGAACAAAACGTTCTGATTTCTAGGAGGGCTGACGAAATCTCATGAAACTTTGCAAGCTAACATCAAAGGAATCACCCTACTTCTTTTCAAAACTGCAGAAACATGGAGCACGCAGGCGGGGGGCGGAAACTTCTGATACTCTACCCCTGTAATTGCAGGATTGGACCACGGAAACAACGGAAGACGCTTTCATGATGCTAGCCGACAAAACCGTGAAATGGATGTACGGCTACGACGACAACGAAAGATGTTGGCAACCAACCAGACTTGTGGATGGAGGTATGATTACTGTTTATACACCAACTGATGTAGCCCGTGCACTATTTCAATTGAAGGAAACGTCGGGGGAGCCGTGCCAATCTCTGCAGTTCTGATCAACGACAAGGGTTGGCACAACAGAGAGGATGTTCTAACAAGACCCTGGAATCTTCCTTTGGAGAGATTTTTGATAAAGAAGGGTGAGGCTCCCTTTTAACCCATACCTTCTTCTCATTACTATGTAGATTTACGGTACACCTACTTTTCCGAGATTTTGTTTTGGGAATTTTGAAGACACTCCGGCATAGCCCTTTCTAAGGAGTAATCGTTTCTTGTAGGAGAATCAGTGCTCTTTCGAATAACCAACGGCGGAGTATCGCAGGAGCTGATGCTTCACGTGGAAGGACACTCTCTACTGGTAGTCGCCGCAGACGGAGACGACTGTGCTCCACAGGAGGTGGGTATTCCTAGCTACACCAAAACAGATGAGCAGTGTGAGTGTTTAGGTAGACCGTCTAATAATCTTCCCCGGAGAGCGTTACGACGTTGTCATACGCGGTCTGACGACACCATCGAAGAAAAGCTACATGTTTGTTGTCGAAACTGTGCAGTACTATTTCTATGACTGGACTCGTATTGATACCGACTATGGAGTGGGTTTCGTCGAGTACGAGGACGTTGATCTGCCAGAGGAACGATCCACACGTAGGTGTTTCTCTGCTGCCATCCCCTCGACTGGTCTTCTGAGAATACCAAGGATTCGAGACGTGAGAATGTTTGGGTGAAGAACAAGCCAATGAGAATTTCTGTTCAGCAACATTTCCTGACTCCCCCGAATGCACCCCAGAGAAAAGATGTACCGTGCTCAACTGTCCGTTCGAGAATTATCCGTCAAATTTCAACTTCACTTGTCTGTCCTACGACGCGTTACGCCATCCTAGACCAGAGGAAATTGACAGAGAGATTCTGCAAGATACCGCTTTCAAATCCGGCTATGAGGTGAGTTATGATGAATCTACCCTAACAAAGGACCACAGAAAAGCTTTGCAGGAGCACTTCATAAACATGCATTTCGACTCACACGTGGATGGGTTTAAGTTCGAATTTCCTAAAGGAATGCCGTACTACCATAAAGAGAAGATGGATCTCATTACAAAGGTAATGAAAGCGATAGTGCAGGAGAGCAGTTGCATGTGCCACCTCTTAACAAAACTCCCTCCTCCTTTTTAGAAAATGAATTATACTGGTTTCATGTTGATGATAACAATTCCCTCCTAGGAAAACCAGCAAGGAAAACCATTTTCAGGACTGCGACAACGTAGACTGTCCCTACGGAGCAAACAAGTTCGACCCAAGGTGTAAATGCTTCTATCACAAGAAACACAAGCTCAATAATATCGTCCAGGTGAGTATATTTGCGTAGGCAATTTCAGCAAAAACTGCGTGGACTACATCAGCAGGATTCTGATTTACGTGAGAAATTTGGAATATCCACGAAATACTCCAACCATGAATAATTCAAATTTCAGAAAATCTTGAATATTTGAAGTATGAATAGTACATAGGACAGTATCATTGGATAACTCGACTTTCCGAGCTATTATATTCCATAACTCGACCTTTCGAGCTATTATATTCAAGTAGCATACTTTCACTAATTGCAAGAATTAGCGAATTCGAATGCTGGACCATGTTGCTTACAAGAGAATAGTGCCTGGAATAAACTATCAGGCTGGTGCGAAAATAATTGCCGTTTTGTGAAGTACAAATGAACTTTTCTCTTCTGTAGAATTCGAGCAACTTCAAGCCAACTAGTATGACCACTTGGTAGAGCTTTGCTTCTTCTTTCAAATGTTTTTTGAATATTCCGGTTAGCCCTTTCTTGCGGTTCTTTATAGAGTCGCTAACAAATAATGAGTCGAGGCGATTCTTGGGTGATCATGGTTTATGACCTCAAACTCGATAACTCTGTACAGGAGAATGCCGGTAATTTTACGTTTGTTTCAGCTTGGGATCGTCTCCCAAGCTATTTTCTACTAGAATGCAACCACGGTCGTGGTCACAGAATGTCGCTCGACCATGAAGCGTTCGGGGCAGCCGTAGAACCTAAACGGCATCCTACCACTCGAACGTTGAAATCAAAGATGGATGCTCACTATACCACGGGTTCAAAACATTTGACTTCAATCGACAGAGTATGAGAAGTGCGGAAGTGAACACCTTACGATCTGAATGACGACCAGCGTCTCACCCGCTGTGACAACTTTTTTAACTTAATTTTCACCTCAAAAACGACCCATTTCTAGAAGTGGTTGCTCTTCTCGATAACAGGAAGCGAGAATCTGTATGGGTAGGGGAGTTTCCCCATCTCTAAAATTGATCCGGATCTTCACCCTAGGGAGTATACTTCGGACCCAATAACGTATTCTGATAAAAAATTCGAATGGACATTCGGATTCGAATAATTCGAAATTCGACTATTCGAAAAAGTCCATTTTCGAATTTATTCGAAATTCGGATCGATTTCGTCTCGAATAATCAAATAATCGAATAATTTTGAATAATGGAAAAAATCATATGTCTGCAAAGTTCTTCTTTCGTACACTTCAGGCTTTGCGTAGTATCAAACCAGTAAGACCGACTTCAACCATTACCATCCTTAACAGATTCGCGACCTTACGCTTTCGGTATGGTGTGCCACGTGGGACATGGGAGGTCCCTTAAAGGCAGTGTCCAGGCAGAATCTTCGTTATTAGTACCCAAAGCGGATCCAGGGCCCAGCCCGCCCCCTCACTGATTTCGTGAAAACAGGTCAAATCTTGTCTGAGTTGGTCAAGACATGTTCCGCTGTCTGGCAGTCTGGTTCCTGTCCATTCCCTTATGCTGGGAATGGCACGCTTCCCAACATGGGTCGGCTTGTTGAACACGTATTCTTGAATTTGACACGTATTGAAATCGATACTTGTCAAGAATTTTAACTCGAATTCGGAAAAAAACCGGTTAATAGAAAATATACCAACGATAAGAAAAAGTAATAAAGTATTTACCAGACATACTGTATGTTGTGCGCCATGTTTAGCACGAATTAGTTGGTTTTTCTAGAATGCGAAAGCCTCATAGCCTCCTTTTCAGCTTTCACCGGACAACTCGTCCACATCGTAATTGTTAGCTTTCTAAAAACCGCGAAGTTCAAGGTTTCTGTGGCTAAAACCTATATATCTGCAGTCATCTCGTCGAGAAGAGTAAGAATATGCCGGATTTGAAGTATCGAAACTTTTGCCTGGACACTGCCTTTAAGCCCGCGTTTGTGCTCAACCGGTTGTGCACGCGGTCCCACGCGTCGCACCACGCATGTCAACTGGTTGAGCACATTATCGCGAACGTGTTAATGAGTTGAATCAGGCGTAAAATTGCTGAATAAGTTTGTGTTTGAACCGAGTTGTAACACTTTGAATTGTAGTGTCCGTTTCGGCAATTAATTTCGCATCAGCCTGATGTGTACTTCTGCTAAAACTCATTGGTGGCGAAGTCGAAGAGAGTACATATACTCTTACATAACGAATTCAATATTTTTTCATGCATTAAAGCAAAGCAATGGTACATAAGCATGTGTAATTAATAATGCCTATTTATAAGCATTTTTTTCACCCCAGATCACACTTTTCAACATGGGTACTGGTGGCGCATTTACCACCGGATACGCTCATCCGTTCCATATCCACGGCACGCATTTCCACGTCATGAAGGTTTGCTCAAACGTCCTGCTGCTTGAGTGCCTTCCAGAACGGTCTTCTTTTAGGTGGGATGGCCTCAGTACAACGCTAGTGGGATGGTATCAACGATGAACCCCGACATTGACTGCGCAGGTCCTGACGTGAGTTGTTCAACGATCCAGCACAGTTGCCAGTAAAAAACCGTGGATGGTAAATCATTCTAGGCGACCTGTGATGGGGCGGTCTGGAGAAACAAAAGCTGGTTGAACGGTGCAGTACCAGGAATGAACACAGTTGATCCATCGCTCAGAGACACGGTCACTCTTCCAGTTGGTGGTTATATCGTTATGAGGTGGGTTGTGTGCGGTAATATGTACCAAGTTGTACTCAATTTCAATAATTGGTTAATATTTAGTCACCCGTAAAAAATAGTGGAGAATGATATAACTGCAGGTTTCGTGCCACAAATCCTGGTTGGTGGTTCGCTCACTGTCACCTTATTCTCCACCACATGAGCGGAACAGCGTATGCCTTTAGAGTGAGTATATTCGGGACTAACCTTCTCGAAAATCCTTGCTTAACTCTCCGAATTTTCAGGTTGGTGAACATGATGAGATTGCTGTGCCTCCACCGAATTTTCCACACGATTGTGGACACTTCAGTATGCCATCTGTAGGTTGCAAATCCATGACCTAATTTAACTGAAATTGGGTTAAAACCCTATTTGCTTTCATTTGATCATGCCGTATCGCATTCACATCTCTTGTGGTGGCTGTTTAGACCTTTCCAGGCCCTCCCACTTCCCAGACTGCGTGTGTCTGGCTCCATGAAGTAGAAGGAGACGATGCTAAGAGTTGTGCAAATGGTGCATTCAAACGCCCCTACCTGCCATAGTTATCAAACTCAAAGTGCTCATTTGCATTCCAGTCTTTTGAAAGAGATTCCAATCATATGGTAATGAAGCGAGGGGAAAAATGCGTGGATAAAAAGACGCGGAGTGATCGCAGCAGAATGCGTTTGCATAGAGAATGCAGCGGAGGAGCCCAGAAGTTGTGCAGAAGGACTGCAGGTCACTGGTGATGCTTCTGGAGGTCCGTCTGATTAGAATTGAAGGAAGACGAGCTCGCGTTCATTAAACGCACCAATCGCACACTCACATACTTCAATACGCTGAATCACTCAGATTTTGACTCATAAAGCAAAATTCCACCAATTAGCTTACTGAAGTTGGCATTGATTCTATATATAAAACTCAACAACGTTGTGGCTCGGTGTGCATGGCAGATCTTTCAGGCTACTAGCACGCGTGGATATCACAGCCACAACGAGCAAATCTATATTAAACAGTGAGCTGCCACCAACTGCCCTGGAATTTTCGCACGCACCGAATAATTCATCCGGCCACTCATTCATTCCCTTTAGCACGCGTTCACACGCGTCACAGCACGCTTGTCAACCGGTTGAGCACATTGTCGCGAATCTGTAAAAGGCAGCACCTACGGAAATTCTGCTCCCATAGATTTTGCTATACTCCTAGCCATCGCGCTGTAATGAAATCAAAGGCAGTGATTAGTTTTGTAAAATTTTACGAAAAAGACGGTTTTCGTTGTTGTCGGTTTAGCCCGTTTGCAGGGAATGGTTGAGTTACCCGGGCTTCAACTGGAGAGAGGTGAGAATGAAAGCAAGTGCTATCATAAGGAAAGAGAGTGATTGTAAACAAAACTTCCTTTCATTTTATACCTCAACTCTTCATATCTTGAGAATGCTGATGTCTACGACTGTGCAACTTTCGTAGAACTGTTGCGACAACAGCTGAATATCGAAAATGATCAAAATCTGAAACACGAAAATTTCCGTGGGCGCCGCCTTTGAAAGATGCGAAGGAAACATCTTCCTAAAGATTCCTCAATACCTTCGTGTTTGCAGTTTAGCGTTGTAGAGCTGTACACGAGGATTGTTATTTCTTTATTAGCGGCTAACGATTCTTCAACATTTTCTCAACGTAATTCCACTTAGTCCGAATAAAAATATCCTCCAGTGAGATGGATGGACACATCCGCGATTATGAGTTTGATATGAGTTGAATATGAGTTCTGCATACTTTAAAAGCTTGGAATGTAACTAAATCTCCGAAACGAACATCAACGTGAGAGCTGCCTTTGGGAGGAAAACTTGCAAAAAATTGCCCGAAGTGTTGCAGAGTCCATTTCATCATAATTATTTAACAATATTAATCTAACAGAACAATTTACTTTTAGATTCCAAAGCGAACATCATCAACTCCAGAGGGATCTCGTCCAACGACATCATCAACAAGCTACCCAGCTTTCATCAGCTCATTTTTCCTCATTCTGTTATCTGCATTGGCTTTCATGTCTTGAAGTGGTTGTACACTGACTTAATTTTATTTACTTATAACAGCTAATGTTAGTAGTGATGTGATTAATAATTAATGTAATTAATAAATTTACTGATTAATTATTCAATGTAATTAATTCATTAACCGATTACTTGATTAATTAACCAACTAGTTAATTAATTAATTAACCAATTAATTAATTAATGCTATGTAATAGTCTATTATTAATTAATAGTTATTACAGTTTGCGTTCCATTCCTTTGGGAATAAAACATTGAAAACGTGGTAGTGTTGATTGAGGTGCAAACATCACGAAGATAGTGTTGATGTGTAGAGCTATATCATTGACAGAAAATGATGAGTATCATCCAGGTCTTGAATTCCGACATAAATGGCTGAATAAGGTTTTGGTTACTGACGATGAGAATACAAGTTCTGTGTTTGAGAGATACGTGCTTACCTTATCCTTGTAGAACACCGTATTCAGTCGGGATCTCGAGCGAGTTGTGAGCTTCGCTCGCTGAGAGTTGGAAAAAATTTCAAGGGAAAAAACTTTGAGATGAAAACTCACTATGCCTCCATGTTTTTTTTCCAGTCGAGGAGTCTTCTGAGCTTGGGTTCCAGGGGTTTTCGAATCGAAGAGATCCGGATCCGGAAATAATAACAATAACGGAGAAAATGCATACCGATCGCCATACGTTGTATCGCTTGGATCGGTGCCGATCGTAGCGATTGACAGCGAAATTTGGATATATCCTAAGGTGACGGGTTTCTGATCGTCATAATTCCTTTCTTAGGAGCACTGATCGATCAGTGACTATTTTTGCATATCCAGAAAAAGTAATGTATACCAAATATAGATTGGTATGTGCCAACAAGTATGTACTACCATTGCTTCAGAACATTTCACGGTTATCTGCGAATTATGGCAAGCTCCAACCATATGTTTCTGTTCCGACTTGTGGCGTTCTAGATTTAGTGGTTAGAAGGGAAGTGTACGAAGAAAAGCTGATAATCCATAAGGTGACCTATACATATTATATACATATGTAGAGAGCCTGTCGAACGTGATGTAACGAGCTATACTTGAAATCTGCTAGATGATCTACAGAAGCTCAGAACACCACGTGGAGTAAGGCGAGGGCTCAATGGATACTATGGATTTGTGGCTTGATGTACATTGACTTGTGCAACTCGCGACGCTTTTTTCAAATCTATTTCCATCTTTCCTGAATTTTATCTCTGTAAGGAGTTACGTGCGGTTTTATCAGGGGCATATTGTATGTCTCTACGAGTGCAGGAGCACAAGATAGCACTTGCAAACTGTTATGACGCAGAGGTAAGTTTCTCGCTTGTCGTGAGCACGCTCCAGGATCAAATCCTGCAGTGTACCCCGTTATGCACTCTTTTTCTGAGCTGCCATTGACCACTTAGCAAGTTTCAAGTACATAATTGAACATCGTTTTGGACAGCTCTCGAACCATGTAGGTGTCATCCTGAATTCGCAGCTTAGGTTCGCGCACTTTCCTTGTTAGTAGCTATAGAGACTCAGTAAGGAACATAAAAGTTAACTCGCCAGTGGGAACTAGTGATCATTGTTCCTTGTCATATACAATCATGCGTATGTAGCACCTACCCTAAAGCTGACCATTATGGAATTTGTCAGTTTCTTTGTATGCTAGACAGGCGCACACTTTTTGAAGCCTTTTCATCTTCTAACGATAAGTATGAGTTCTTCTTGTCGATATTACACTACTGCATACAAAATTTGTACCTATTGAGAAACGGTCAGTGAGCTATGGTAATCTCCCACCTAATTTTTCGAGACATTTTGAATTAAGAGAGAAGGCTAGGGTGAGGTTGCAATCCAATCCATGTAAAATAAAAACTTCGACCACTTCAAATATCTTAGGAACAAATTTGATCGAATTCCTAAGAAATACAACAGCAACATTGAAAGGGAACTTCTTGAAGGCTCTAAAAAGTCCTCACTTTGTCGACTATTCAATTCTAAGTTGAAGCGATCTCTACACATCCCTGCTCGAAAGATGATGATGGTACAAGACCTACCACCGACCCAGCAAAAGCAATCCTTGCGAAGCGCTTTTGAAAGTCATTTCCTGACAACACCTCAGGTGTAAAATGGTCAGCAGACAGTGGAGGTATAGTCCGTTAGATCAGAGATGGCACCTGGTCAGACTTTGGCCGCAATTACGACCTCATCACATTTTCGGCTAACTGGTCTAATTTTTGCACCTTTTTGATATGCATGTGGTGTGGTTCCTTCCATTCTGATACCATTCAGTAAAATCTCCTAACAGACGAATTCTGCGGGCAAAGTCGTAGTTGCAGACAGAGTCCACTCAGGTGCCATTTCTGAGCTAACAACCCATTTCATACCCTTCAGGGGACAGCTCATTTTGCTCTTATGAGGAGATTTCAGACATCCTCTCTGAACCATCACATTCTTATTCTGATACCTCATTCGTAAGGTTGCCATTGCTATCGCGGATCCGCTTGAGCACATTTTCAACTTCAGTTTCATGCATGGCTACGCTCCTTATCGTTGAAAGCATGCTTTTTTTACACATATACCCAAGAAAGCGCCTTTTTATTAGGTTGTAGGGAAAGTTGTCACAGTTCTTGGAACAGTATATTTTCTTGACTTTTCAAAAACAGGAAAGCACATTAAGAAATGTATAAATCACCTCCATGTATTGCCACGCTTCGCCTATTTTTGGAAAGTCTTTCGATGAACTTGGCTTAGTGCTTTTCTGGCATTGAGTCCGAAAAGTTTCCCAACCAGCGATACAAGTCATCTTCGTCATCGAACGCTCTATCTTGCATGGCGTTAGAAAAGAACAGGAGAAGACGATTATCTTCCGGCGCAAGGTAGGGGCTGTACGGTGGGTAAGTCAGCACTTTCCATCCAAAGTCGAATAGCTTCTGGCGATTCACTCTTGCAGTGTGAGGATGGGCATCGTAGTGTTGGAATTGGATCGTGCCGTGAATCAGACGCTTCTTTGCGATTTTTGACGGTAATCTATTCGGCTGCTGATAGTACTGGTCTATCGCGTGGCAGTAGCGCGTAGTGGATGGTGCCCTCACACCAAGCAGTGACCGCGACCTTCAGAGGGTGATCACCTGTCTTTGACTGCTGCTCAGGCTGCTTATCCTGGTCAACTCAGTAACGGCGGTGCTTTGTGTTGACGCATAGACACCCCTGGGGAGAACTCCTGGGCCCGTAGTAATCTACCCCGCAAGCTGGCATCAAAGTTGCCACCATGTAGGCAGCTCTGCCTACAAGGTGACAACTCTGGGTGCCAACTAGGCGTGAGGAACAATGCTTCGAATGTACTTGCAAAACTCGATCCTCTGATAGGAATCGAACCCTACTCCATTAATGACCGCGATTAACCTAAACCACTAGGCCATGGTCACGCAACAGAGGTGGCGAGCAACCATACAGCAATGTCAACGAGAGAAATGAGAATTGTCATCCTTGCAGCAACAGCTTAGGTTGTAAGGGCTGGACAGATGAAATTAAGTGGACCCCCTACTGTAGTCAGGAATTTGTGTTTATTTGTGAGCAGCACACAGCTATTAGTTGTTCACCTTGTTTTTTCTGCTTGATACTTCTGCAGTTTGGGGTCTTTCCTTGTGCTTCCTTCGTAGTATAATCCTTTGACAACATTTCCGTCCAATCTCTCTTCATAATACAGTCTATTAGAACCTCGTCGATTTGTGCGAAACGCTCCACCGCGCGATCTACAGGTATCAGCTCAATCGATGCTTGACCACCTGATTTCACACCAGGCCAAATTTCGACGCTGTTTTCTTATCTTTTTTCGATCAATTTTTCTTTCAAAATGCTGCAATTATAATTGTTTCCCCTCATCGTTTCTTGTATTTAGTTATTGCTTTGCTCGTTTAATGGTGCAGTGGTGTTTAATGGTGGTCAAAATGAAATCGTTCTTAAAAACACACGCTTACAGAACGAGCTAGCCAGCAACAAAATACAAGGAATGATAAGAACATGTTTTTTTAATCAGAACATTCTGAAGAAAACGAACAAAAATCAGAGAAAACAGCACTTGAAACATTCCTGGTGCGCGGTCTGGCTGCCAAATATTGACGGCCTCAGCTGATCCGCCAAATGAAGGGTCGCCAACAGGACGCGTAATGAGGGATTTTATGGGAATCGAACACGTTCATTCTAATCGACTGTACTATTTAGAGGAAGCATCATAAAAATGAAAGCTAGAGGTCACAGGAAAAACAAGACCAGTTTGAAGACACAAGGACCGGGACTAACAGATCTTGCCATTGCGTATGGGGCTTAAGTTATTTGCAAGGACGACACTATGGCAAGCAAAGACTTTCAAAAATCAGCTGTGCCTATTGATTCAGGTGCCTCCACACCGTTCCGGCTGCGACTGATGTCTCATCCAGGTGCCACCATGAGTTGGGAACTTGCGGGGTGGATTACTACCGGTCCTGTTCTCGTATCGGCGCTGTGGAAGATGCATGTGTCGAGCTGCTAGAGCGGTCTAAGGCGCTTTCAGCAAGCATGCCGAGCATTCTTCCCATTGGCAGGAGAACAAGGATGGTTGTGACACTGCAACGTGTAGCCGATTTGTCGACCCGGTGGCAAAATCCGTGCTTGCCAGAAAGCTCGGTCTCTATGAGCGATGCTTGAAGCCAGCGCTTAGAAATGTCTGCGGCGTACAGTACGCAAGGTGTGGGCGACGTGCTACACTTTGTCGATCGCAAATCTGTGGCTCCGAGCTTCAACCGAAGAAGATACAATCGCCGCCAACGGCTACCGTCGCCCCCATCACCTTCTGTCACCTCTTCAATCGCTCGATCATCGTCTTATCCCCAACCGCTGCCGTCGTCCCACCGTTCCTCGAGCTCCAGTAACTCGTACAGTGATCTGATCAGTTCGTATATGTATAACAATAATTCGCACTGTTTTTGAAGTAGAATTGTTATTGCCAAAGGCGGAGTGTTCTGGCGTAACGCCAGAACCCTTGCCTGTGGCACCCTTGAGTGCGCCACTATGTTTTGTGGGCGGGCCGTCAGCCCAACTCTCTTATTGTTGCATCCATACCGGCAATACGCTGGGATCGAGATAAACAATTACGTATTACCACTTACTCAGACAAACCCTCGCAAGGGGCGCGCGACAGTCTCGCTGGGCGCGCAGGTAAGGCCCCGGCAGAAGCGAGATCAGCGCGCGCGCCCAGCGAACTTGTAACGCGCCCCTTGCGAGATCGGCGCCCAGCGACGACGTCACAACCGCTCTATACCGGTCAATACCGGATGATTGTCAGGTGTTGAACATTTGCCGTCAAGGGTTCACAACATAGATAAGCTGATGGTGCGTCACCATCTCTACAAAAATGGCCGGCTATGACCTCTCATTTGATGGTTAGCAGTTGAAAAATATTGGCTTTACGCCCTCAGAAACCGAACCTGCCTGCAGCACTGACCGGCGGAGTCCCACTGATGTTGCTTCGTATTTCTTGCTGGTGAAGATGTGTTGTCGCGTGCGCCGTGCGATGTTGTCGCGCGCGCCGAGCGAGCGTCTCTCGTCCTCTGCGTCCTCCGAAAATCGTCTCTCGTCTGCTCCGCGCCTAGCGAAGTTCTGCTCCGGCGGAAGCGAGCGACTTTACCTACCTGCGTCTTCGAAACTGTACTATTTCCTTCTGCTCTGGGCGGAGCGAAGCAGGGCTCGCTTCTCGCGGAGACCTCAAACAGGCGCGCGCGACAAGCGAGGATTTGTCTGAGTAACCACCGCTTTATTCTGAAGGTCGCCACCCAACCGTCTAGAAACTTACAGGCACTGCCCAACCATCACTGGGATTACGCAGGGTAATCGTGCTGCCTTCCGTACTAAAGATGGGTGAACTTGGGTGGTGTCAACACGTTTACCGTGCGTAATCTCAATGATGCTGCGACCTAGAAGCTATAGCAGGTTGGCAGTTTACTCCAGAATTCGACTCTTGGTATAATCTTCCCATGACATGGGTAGAAACTTCCAAAGAAAACGTCATAAACCACGATCAATCATGCACAGTCCATTAGCTAGAACCGATTTGATTTCTGCAATGCACATCACTCATTTCGTTATCTTTAGCGAGCCTATAATTGATAGGTGCACTGCAGAAAACCAGGTATGGGCCCGTGGTAAACCCTCCCTCAGCTAAGATAATCCTAGCTGAATGGCTCTGCTGAACAATGGAGCCACCGCCTGAGCAATCGGTCATTCCCACAATGAAAGGTGTGAGCATCTTCTTAAAAATGAAACTCATTTGAGAAAGATTCAAAGGTGACTCGTTCAGCCAGGTTTTTTAAACCAGGCTGACTCATTCAGCCAGGTTTTCAGCCAGCACTCCAAATTTAGGCCATAGACGCGAAATAGCGTTCATTCTGAAGAGAGGGTTGGCTGAATGGCTCTAAGTTGCTGCGGAGTAACTTAAAACCATTCAGGTAACACCCTCCTTGAAACGAGGGCCATTTCAATGCTGCAGAGGGCATCCAACGCTGTGAATTCTGCGCGCCAGCGCCCGAAAGTGGTTCATACGCCTGGAGACGGGTCCAACTGTGTGGTAAGGGTGGGCCGGAGTAAAAAGTGGTGGAAACGCCGGGGGACAGGTCCACATTTATGATAAGGGTGTGCCGGCGCACAGAAGTAGGGGAGACGGGTCCACTGCTGTGATAAGGGTGTGCCGGCGCCAAAAATTGGGGGAGACGGGTCCACCGCTGTGGTAAGGGTACACCGGCGCACAGAACTGGGGGGACGGGTCCACAGTGGGGGGAGATGGGTCCACTGCTGTGATAGGGGTGTGCC
>KN727956.1:9269-23346 GCA_000816745.1 Ancylostoma duodenale | reverse complement strand
ATCACGACTACTGAGATGATGTCGTCGACAAAACTCCATTCTCGTGCGGAGAAACCAAGTTTTCTTTGTAACTTCGCCCACTTCACGATGGCTAAGCTCTCACAAGTTCTACGATTGGGTTCAACAATCGTGCTTCTGAGAACTATTTCCAATGCAGAATATATTAGAGACTATTATTAGGCAGATCTTTGAGCAAAACAAAGAGTTTATTCCAGATGAAGTCATCAAAAATGCCTTTGTGGGCGCTCGAAACAATCTGGGGATTAACCTCGCCAGTAAGAACTTCTACAGTATGGGAAATAGGAAGCCTAAAGTGCCAATTAACAAAACAGTTTCACCTGGTTATCAATCCACTTTTTCCTGATTTTTTCCAAGCAAAACGGTGTTTCAACAGCAAGTGTCCCTATACTTTTGATACAAGAATTTGGTGACTTTTTCTCTTCAGAAAATTATAGAAATTCTGTGAGTCGCTCTTATTGACTGAAACCAAGTGCCTTAGAGTTTCTTCATCCGCTGAATCGAATGGATAGAAAATCAGAGCGATTCGAAAAAAGTGAGCTTCGTTATGGGCGAAAATTAGGGTGTCCCTATACTTTTGATACAGACTGTAGATGGACGATGAGGAGACTGAAAGGTGTTTGGTGGAGCAGTTGTTTTTACGCAATTTCAGCATGACTAGACTTTCTTGCTGAAAAAGAACTGTACATTTGCAATGAGAGGATTTTGCATAGAATTTTCTTCAGTGTTACATGAACGTAATAATAATTCGTTCTACCTAATTTCATATGGTCCCAGGTTACCACCGGTTTCAGAAATTTTGCCCACTACTGGTGATTCAAATTGAACGTACTATCATAAGCGTACAGGTCCAAATGAGTTCCTGTGGAGTCGGCCTCAAAAAGAAGCTGTAGATTGTCTTTACCGCCCACTCACTTAAAGCTGCATTGTTACAGGACGATGACTTCCCTATGTCCTTACCGACCCTTTCCTTCCATATTTTGGTTTCCATCAGCCAAAGTTCCCTTCCTTACAAAGTGACTAGACTAAAAGTTACAAGCATTTAACGGAACCGAGCAATTTTACGTGTCAAACTTAACGTCGAGAGTGAACTGCATTACGGCAAACATAAAACGGCAGTTCCTTATATTACATTAATGCCAAGAACTCTCTGAAATGCAAAATTGGCGTCAAAACTTAGGGAAAATTCAAAAATTCAGCACCAAAATTTCAGGTCAGTTTTTACACAGAGACTTTTTCTAAATTTGTATATCAGTGTAGCGCACTTAATCTTTTGTTCGAGTATAGCCGCACCCTGGCTCATCTATTCTGAAACTGAAGAAATTCAATTTTCTTGTCGACCCCTGTCGAGTAGATCCAGGGAAACCACGGCGCCAGACAGTATACCGGGTGGCAGGAGCTAACCCGCGATTCCATCTGCCTACAGTGCCAGCAAAAAAAAGTCGCGTCATATGATTTTCACCTGGGCGCAGCTGTGCGCGTACTTTGCCCGCTGCGAGTACCTGAGTAGAAAAGGCAAGAAATATCAACTTTCCACAGTTTTTTATACGATTTACCACTGCGATTTAACTCGACGACATTCTCGAAACTCGTAGAGAAATGTTGGAGTAGTCTTCCCTGTGCAAGGTAAGCCAAAGGTGCAAAAAAGCTGTATATAATTAGTGTTTGGATCGAGCCGAACTCATTAACAAACTGGTCCTAGTTAGTTTCGGTTTAATTTGGCTTAATTAGTTTCAGTTTAATTAACTTTAATTCAATCTTGACCAAGAACGCTGTAACCGTATACTGTTCGTCGAATCCGCACTCGCCGAGGGTTTATAAAACGAGCCTTCCCGAAGATGGACGAATGACAATTTGCGGACCAATCGCTACGACTATTAAAGGGCGGAATTGCGTCCTACAACGATGCTACCGTAACGGGACTGCGAGCGGGTTTCCCACTCTGGCCTAAGAATTTTGATTAAAACCTTAACTTTTCATCCTTTTACAGAAAGGTTTTATTAGGAATTTGTAAAATTCCGGTCCATGTAATGGTCTAAATCCGCCGTGAGCATCTGTACTCGTTCTATCTCTTCAATGAGCTCGTGTAGAATGGGTGCCAGGTTCGAGACTTGGTCCCAATGATGGAAAAATTGTTTTCTCATGTGTTCAGTTCACTGCTTCACCGTACTTTTTTTGTCTCATCGTTTTTTTTAGAGAGCGTGTTTTTAATCTAATTTTTTTTGCATCTTTAATACAGTTTTATTCAGCTGTTGTTGGTCTCTCTCTCTTTGTTTTTATACTTTATGAATGCTTCTAATACGGTAATGCTGGACACCTTAGGTAATCTATCGCCATGCCCAAGCAAATAACGGAGATCAAGGACTTTTTGGTGCTGGCGCGCCGAAAGGATGCAAAGATCGTTAAGATCAAGAAGAACAGCTTCAATGTTAAGTTCAAGGTTCGCTGCAGCAGATACCTGTTCACTCTGGTCGTAAATGTGAGTTAATTTTCTGACTTTTCTGATTTACTTGTATGATTCCGTTTTTTTTGTTTTCTTTTATTTGCACTTTTTAGTGGTTTTGCTTTTGGTCTTATCTTTTTGGTTTATTTTTTCGATTCCATTCTAGTTTAGCACTTAACACGCTCCTAACACTTCAGTAAAGCTCCTTGCTGACGTGTCGGCCAGAGAATTAGAAGTATTTTAGTTGGCGAGCACGAATATTGTATACATTTTGTACCGTAGCCCCATTAGCGTTACTGTAGGTATTCTGCAGATGTGGTATGGCGGTATTTATGGTTGATGCGCGTCAAATTTTACACGTTGGCCCTAAATTTCACAGAGTATTCGCGATGTCTCGACGCGGCGAAGATCCAAACGCAATTTTGTTCGCACGGCCATCGCGTCGGCAAAACCGGGAAAGTTCGTTTCCTGCTAAGAATTCTCTTCTCCTCTCCGTTCTGCATTGTATATCACCGCGTAAAATTTGACGCGCATCAACCATAGATACCGCCTAACCCACATGATCCTCGCATAATTCACGTGGAGGTGGTCTTTGGTCAGGACTATCAGCATTATTTTGCCTGGCACTGTTGTCTTCTTGTCGATGTTGGCACTTTCACCGCCATGCTGCAATAATCCTACCTTATTCCAACGCGTAGTCATGGTTAGCATAGTAATTCCTGGATACGATTCTCGTATTCAGCACCTCGAATACCGCTCTCCCTGAACAACGTTTCAGCGAATTATTTTTTGATGTCTTTGGGGTTGCTTGAGTATTAATGGCGTTCATTCGTGCCATTTTTCAAAACAATTTGTTCGGTGATATTTACCAGCAAAAGTTATTTCTGTTCCCTCTTTTTTTCAAGTTCCTCCATGTTCGAGGTGCTGTAGACTGTGTGTCATAGCTCTGGATCTCAAAAAAAAAAAAAAAAATGCATCCACTACTTCGTTTCTGAATGTATCGGTAAAGAGTTGGATTTTGTGGAATTTTATGATTTTATTAGCGATGATGCTAGCTTTAAACCAAAAGGCAGAGTTCCACTCCAACATCATAGCTTTTGAGATTCTTATTTTGTTAGACCTGCAACGTTGATCTTAATGGTTAACATTCCCTTTCAAAAATGCATTGTCAAACCCTTTATTGTTCTGGGTAGCTTGGCTTGCGAGTGCATTACACATGACACATAGGCCAGCGTGGTGACTTCAGGCTTGCTTACGAGCTTGGTATCTTTCGTACGCACCGAAACATCCTGAAATGAGGGAGTTAAAAACAGATTTTTCGGTTCTTTACAAGGAGTTATGTATGCGATCTGCGTCGCTCGTGAATTCTTACCTTATGCGGATCGGAAACGATCTTGAGGTGGGAAACTGCCTCTAAGGACTTGAATTGTCAATCCTTTACGATTCTCATTTTCAAATCCTATTAGAGCTTGAAGAGAAGGAGGGGAATGTTTCCTTCTCGGCGTTCTAGTTTAGTCTATTTGAAACTCCGTGTTCTGCGCAATATATAATAAGTGTAAGGAGCAGGGATGTGCGTGTTTCACGATTCGGGGCATCCTCGCACTTCATTTTAATAATGTGTTGTTATGGTTCTAAATCAAGCGATCATGTTATTGTGCTTATATTGTAAAAACCGTTATTCTTCCAAAGAAGTCCACATTAATCCCGTTAAACATGAAAAAACGCCGTACTAGTTTTTGTTCCGATACTCATCTTTTTGGGTTCTATTGATGAGGTATGGGCATTTGCTCCGTAAACCAATTTGACTAGCTTTTTTACTTTATATTTTCTACGCATGCAAACATTCGGCGTTCATCTTCCTTCCTTCTCTTATTGCATGACCATGGTTTTCTTCCATGCTGTCTTTTCAAAGATATGGGGCTTGCCTCCAGTTGTTCTGTTCCTTAGCATTCTTGACGTGCTGTTTGGTTGTACAATGATCCCGCCGTTGAACAGTTATTTCGCGAAATTGTCCTTCTTCCGAAAGACAATGTTGTCGTGGAACATCTTGGATGTTTCTTGTCCTTAATTCTATTTATTTATTTGGTGCTATGTCGGTGTATGGTGTCCGCAAAAATGAAGCTGTAGGTGATACATCTTATAATCAAAAGTTGGCTTCCTACGGGACAATATAACATTTCAAACATCTTTTTCGGGGAAAATGTAGTTAGTTTCATGTTCATGTTTCTTGTTCAGCATACTCATTATTCCTCACTCCACTATCCTAGGGAATCCTTGGAGTACATATAGTGGAGTCGTTTTGACAGTGCGTTTTTCGCGACAGCGGCCCAAGGCACTGGAGCACGCAGCACGGTCGCTCAAAATGTTGACCCATGATTGATTTGGCATCTTTGAAGAGTTTTTATCGCATGTCTCCTCTTATATTGTTCTTTCTTAGTTCTTAGAACAACTGGAGAAGGGAACAGACCATAAAACTCGTAAAAGAAGCCGGGTCGATCGTTGGTCAACTTTTTGACCGACCGTGCGGCATGCTCCAGTGCCATGTGCCGCTGTCGCGGAAAACGCTTTGTCAAAAAGACTCCACTATACTTTTCTTACCTTGTGCCATTTTTGTGTAGGTGATAATGCTGTTAGTGTCATTTCTTACACTGTGATGTTTTTTTTAGTTTGTCAAGCCTTCCGAATCTTTAGAAATAGTGTTAGTTTCTAGTATATTGTGATCAATTTCTTGCGTTATCTGGGAAATGTAGGAAGATGAAAAGTAGGACGATGAACACACTAGCATTCTCCAATATTTGCTTCATTCCAACCTATTATCGCGAACCCACTCGTACCAACACCGTACGCGCACATATGTTCTAAGGAGAATAGAGTTTTGTTTATTAGCTGTTTTCTGCGCCTTTTTGTTTTCAAATGGGGTTGATTTCATCGGAGTCCTATGGATAGATATTGTGATCGTTGCCGCTTGGATACCATTAATGTGACCGAATGACGTTGTAGCTATTCGTTTAAGCATATTTTTCTTCCAATTTCTGCATAGCGTGACTTGAAAATAGGGTTTCATTTTTTATTTAGCTTGTAGTTCTCCTATATTTCTTTTTTTATTTTAATGTTCACTTCAACTTTTTTCTTAATTTTGCATTTTGGATAGAGGAACATGTTTCAACATTCAGGACAAAGATAAGGCTGAGAAGCTGAAGCAATCCCTGCCTCCAGGTATCCAGGTTATCGAGCTGAAGTAGACGTAAAGGTGTATATGTCTGTTGTTTTTACGTTGTTTGACATATAATATAAACCTTTACGTTGTTGTTTTCCAATGAATGAGCGACTTAAAACCACTTGACATAGTGTATGAAGTGCTAGAAACTGCATGGGACTTTATGGATCTCTATAGTTGCAAACCTCTCTGTTAATGGCGTAAAAGTGCTGGAAAAATTTTGCCATAACAAATCGCAGTTTTTTTTCCACTTGAAGAAGAAATCTACAAAATTATTTGAGGGCTGCGGACGCGCAGTTCCGTGTTTGATGCTTTGAAGAAGGTTTGAATTCTTCAGAAGAAAAAAATGCTAGTGAACAACAGTGAATAAATAATCTTTATTCATCGATAGGTGAGCAATCTGAAGCGATAGAAGTTGAGGGAGAAGTCTTTTGTGTGTGGAGACCACAACCCGTATTGGTTAACTGGCAAAAATCTAAGATCAGCATATCGATTGCTTAAAATGACCTATGATCTAGCAATGTTGGACGCTCTAATTGTAGGAATTGTGTTCACATTGTGGATCATCTGGCGTGACGGCCATCCATGGACATTTCAGGTTCATCTGACCGCATGGATTATGTCCAATCGCACAGTACCTGGAGGTATTTCCCTTATTCTGGATCGAAATTTCGGGAAAAGAATCCTGTACTTACCATTCATGGTAAAAGAACAAATACATAGTAATGAATAGGACGGAAACGTAGAAGACAAGCGAGATGATCTCGAGTCTTCTGATGACTGTTTGCCATTTGCTGTGAAGATCGTTCAACGGCTTCAGATTTATGACTTCTTGCCTGAAATTCACAATTTTCAAGTTTTTACCAGGTTTTCTTCAGAAATCTATGGGGGTACCGTATTCCTGCGACGCTGTTTTCGATTCGCCCTGCGCAAGTGACGATATCTTCCAGGACTTGTTCGAAATACTGGTATAGGACCATATTGTCATACTGCGTAAGGCTGAGGCGTCGACGAAGATTCTCACGAGGCGGAGTGGCTTCCTGAAGAGAACTAATAGTGAAAAATAAGGAAGAAAAATAAAAATAGGAAATGCTAGGGTAAGGGTATAGAAACTCTTTGAAGCAACTAGAAGTAATATTTGAAGGCTTTCATAGGTCCAAATCTGGAAGTATTTGGAAGCAAAGAAGCAGTTTGGAAGTGAAATTGTGAACGTAATTTCTTCCTTCTCTGGTCGAACGAAAACTTCATACGAACTAGAGGTCTGAAGGGCTGAGGGATAAGGAGTTGTTCGTGTTGGTGACCCAAGGTTGTTTTCTAATAATAGCGATACCATTAGTCTAGGAGCTTTCCAAAGCTTTCCAGAGAATTCCCGGGAATTTTCGATTACTAATGCATTTTAAGAGGTGGTTTTAAGTTCTTTACTGTTTTTCTAAGCACTTCCGATCACCTCGAAAGCGACAACTTTCTGGATTCTATTCAATCCGGAGATTTCGCTACCGTAAACTTAGAAGATGTTTGGAGGAAAAGGGTGTGGAAAATAGAACAGTGGGTGAGCTGGGCCAAACTACTTTAACTCCTCACTGCCGTTTTAATCGGTTAAATATCGTTTTTCAATTACTAGTCAACGTTTACGTTCTTCTAGTCTTGTATGTGAAGTAGTATGTTGATGAAGGAGAGTTGGATGACATAATGAAGAATGGTTCACCACTCGCAGAGCATCAGGTATAGCACACTCTTCACTTTACCCAAGAAGTTTTTGGCATTCTCTTCGATTTGTAATAGATACTTACTGAACTAGTAGGCATTTACCCAAGGTAAACTTGTAGATAAATGTCATTCCAGGGCCATGAAGATCACCCAATGTAAATGCGCTGGCGCCCGTGTCAACGATGGGTAAATTTGTGTGGTGTTAACACGTGTACCCCAGGTAATCTCAACGATGCATGCGACCTCAGGTCACCTTTGTAGCCGAAGGACGACAAGAACTTCTGTACTGAGCGAAATTCCCCTCAAGAGGACAAATAGTTTTGGGAATTCCACTAACCCAAAGATGAATCCAGGCATTTTGTCAAAAATGAGAAATGTTCGGGATTCTGCTGCGCGTTTGCAACATTAATGGTTTAGCCGCGTCCCTCGGAGGGATCTCAGAAAAAATGACCTTTCGGGACAACTCGAGAAAAAAAAAACTCCTATAAATCAGGGACAAATTACAGGGTTGATTGGTAAGAAATTTTGGAGGAAAGAAAATTCCAGAAACATAAACTGGGCGAGTTATGCAGGTGCATAGCCGAGTCAAGCATGTGTTCCAACTTGTTTAGTTCCCGCGAAGCTTCCAGAAAAACAACAAAAAAAAAACGTCTCAAAAGCATACAAGCTACATATAAACTAGCAATAATACTTGACTCGACTACGCGACTACATACATGGGAAAACAGGAAATTTCCAGAAATTTCCACTAGGTAAAGCGGGAATTTGTGTTGGAATACGTGTCTCGACTCGACTATACCTGCGATGGAGGTTGAGGCGGGACGTTTTGATGATAATCGTTGTTATGTTTGGGCCGAGGGATAAGGCTGAGTAGTGAGACGGCCACGCCTCTTGCCTTATCCTGTAGTCCGGTTCGCACATGACCGTTCGACAGTAGGTGATCCTGTAGACGGTAACATTGTTGGAGGACAACTTGTGTAGGAAATTTTCAACTTGTGTAGGGGAAAAAGGAAAAAATAAGATTTAAAAAATCGGTAGAGACAGATGTATGTATATTTTTCCAATACCTAAAGCCGCAAATATGAGATTTTCAGGTTAAAACCGAGTATGTGTTTTCTGCCTTTTTCAGTTTTTTTTTTTCGAAAAAAAAAAGCTATTGTGGTCTGATCCAGTGCAGCGATGGGCTATGATTAGTCCTCAAGGAAAAGAGAAACGGGAAGATCATTATTGAAAATCACACAAACCAACTACATTTTCTTGGGTAAAACATTACCCAGAAAAGACTATGTTCAAAATGACTGAATCCCCCCTTATAAGGTTACTAGCAATGATCTACCCTAACCCAAATTTGATATGTTTACTGGATGTGCATATATCGAAAAAATCTAAAAAAAAAGGTTTGAGAACAAAAAATAACTCACCGCTTCAGCTTGTGGATCTTGAACGTGTCTACGGTAATGGCTGATGCTTCTAAAAGAAAAAAATCAAAGGTCAAATCGCACAAGTATTCGAGGAATTCATTTTATACAGAAATGTTGTTTAGTTCTAAACATTTGCAGAATGTGTCTGTCTTGTTCACTTAAGTCGTCTTCATATCCATAACTACTGCATCTCACCGCTACTGAATAAGAATACTAGGAATACAATACTTCTCAGTGCCTTTCCGGCAGAGTGTGGGCAGGACACAGGTGTGCCTCTCGCTGTCTGTGTTCTCTTCACGTTTGCTCATCCTCTCATTTATTTTGCGCACTAAAGGTGTCTGTCCAGTAGAAGGTAAACTCAGCTAACAAAAGTGTTAATGAGATCAAATATCCTGATAAAAGAACCAGGAATAGATGGAAAGGAAAGAAAAAAAAGAGGGAAGTCTAAAATGAACAAAATTCCAATCGAGATCACATTTGATAGAATGACGTGCAGGGATCCGTAAACGACCGTACAAGGGGCGGGACGGTGGCGCAGCGTGCCACTCGGGTTCTCTGCTGCTGGCAGAAGAGGACAACCAGAGCCAGGATGCGGAGCCCCCGTGTCTCTGCCCAAGAAGGCCGCGCCGCGGTCCCGCCCCTTGCACACGGCCGTTTGGAGTTCCCTGTGTATGTCATTACTGCCAGAGAAATTTCAAAAATGAGGAGAACATAAGCTGCACTTTGATATCCCTTACTCAATGCCTACCGCTTTTTTTCATTTAATCCCCTGGAAGGGGCAAAGTCCTGAATACTACTATACTTGTTAGTTAATACTTGTCAAAATACTTATGTATGCTAATGCTTAAGGTGATAAACATTCCCGTTCATTAACAGAATTCCGATGCTGACGCGAAAATGCACACAAACCTTCCCATTCTCCTTCGCTGAACATCGAAGGACAACCATTGAAGATACCACGGCACTTCGTGTTTAACTCGAACATCTCGCTCCAAGAACACAAACATCGACGTGGTGACCGTTGAAAGACCGATGATCGCCAGAAGAATGAAGTAATATAAACCTGGAAAACTTGGATACTTCGAGGGATCAACGGTAAGACACACTACTATAGGGGCTTGTGAAATACTGACCTATAAGCGGGATCCCAGAAAACGATCCGCGACCTTTTCTATTTGTGGACATACTGAATTTCGGCATATCTTCGACGATAGCCAGAAGGATGACGGACATACTCATGAGTGTCATGATACCGAGGCGGAATTTTGCATCTCTGGAAAAATTAGGGACATATATTGCATAAACATTAGACAATATGTTGACCAGCAATAGCTGTGGGGCCGCGGAAAGGAAATTAATGAAAAAAAACAGAAAAAAATGGAGAAAAAATTAGCTAAGCTATGCAGGAGCCAAGAATCAACGTCTCAGAGCACCCTTCTAAGGGTAATTAGAAACCCGTATCCATCGTTTGGTTGCTGCAACCCCAGCAAAAATGGGATTTCGAAAAAAAAAGGAGTGATATTCAGGGTCAACACGTGGAGAAACATTGAAAATTTCACTTAAAAAATTTCATTTTGAGATTATGTGGCAAAACAAGTGAAACTAGGCCAATTTTTCTAAAAAGTTCATTTCTATTGCATACAATTTCGAAATTTTTGTAATTTGAGACTGGCCCAAATAAAAATTTCAATTGCATTGCAGAGTATTTCAAAAATTATTTATTTTCCTCAAGTTTTTGGAATTCTTCAAGTTTATTAGGTCTACTCTGTGCAAGAACAAACTCTAAAACATAAAATTCCTGATGACATGCAAAAGTACCCCAATCCAGAAAAACCAATATCTAACTGCCAAATGACGTGTTTCCACGCACTTTACATCTCAAACAAACTGACAGCTTCTGATCGCAATGCGAGCTATGAAAAAGTATAAATGATGCTGTACATTGTCTGCCACTGGGAACTAGGGAGTTTCAAGGACTAGAGTGACGTCATTTTCACACAACCGGCCCATTTCGCCAGATCTCTTTGCCTTAGAATGCTTTTCTGCAATAATGGGATTCAGAAACGCGCGTCCGCGGCTCTCTTCCGAAATCAATTCTCCTGTCTTGCGCGGGAGCGTGACAGGAGGACGCGTACTTTTCTGGATGATGTCATGCAGACGAAAAAACTCGGCTACTTTTTGAAGACGAAGCTTTTTCAGAGACTTCCGCTAAAGCCCCAAACGCTTCTGGAGTAAGACGAAAGTGTGATAATCTTCAGGATATTTCTTCCACTTAAGAACAAAATAACTGCTTCAAGAAAGAGTCCTATAACAAGCGGTAAGAGATCCCAATATCTGATTTTGTAGCAAATTCCTCTGGAGGAAATTCCCAGTTTTCAACGATTTTTTTTTGCAATGGAAGAAATTAGAGCGGAATTCCTTGAACGCCACTGGGAGAATTAATTCTCGCGGGTGCAGTGTTGCAACGTTGAGGAAATTGGCCAAATTTCCTTGTTAACGAAGGGCCACGGAACTCATTTCGACTGCAGTTCTTGTTAACGAGGAAGAATTGGTGGAGAGTGAGGAATAGTAAAAGTCGTCCAGACAATACAATTATGAGAAATGTTAGAAGAAAACCTTGAGAAAATTGTTTCCTAAAGCTTTCAGATATTGGAATGGAGAATCTTTAAGGCCAGAAAGTATAGAGATGACTATGAAAAAGGATAAAACTATGAAAAAAAAAACTACTCAGATTTGGTAAATTTTGATCCGTTTGAGGGTTTTCAAGGATACCTTAGCGAGTGCCGCATCACTGCTAGGAAAAATGAACCAGAATTGGGATAAAAAAAACATGACAATATAGTGGAAAACATCATGTTAGCTTGGAAACATCTGCATCTTAAGGGAAAAACAAACCTTGCCAAAAATCCAGAAAGAAAAGACTCACCTCATTCTGCCGCTGGTGCTCGGTGTATGAAATCCGATCACGGCCACAAGAGTGATTATGGTGCTCGGAATGACCAGATTGAAAACTGAAATATCGTTGGAAATTAAAATTGTCAAGAATTTTAAACAATTAAAGCTGCTCTAAGCGTTTAAGGGTAGGTTTTTTCCTTTTGTACGAGAACTGTTCCCCATTGTTGAAAAATTCAAAATTTTTCAGATTCTGAGCGTTCACAAGCAGAATTTTGTTGTAGGAAAACTGTTCCCGGCACTAACGAGCGCTGTTCCGCTTCTCTGCACCCTCTCGCCATCTAGTAATAGGGTTTATTCTTCTGCACTCTCATTTCATGCGAAAATCAGAAGTTTTTGCTAAATTCTAGCCAGTTTTTTGGTAGAGTTTCGGCGATTTTTAGCAGATCTCGGTGCAATCGGCTGGATCTCGTGGATGACAATGGATTAGGTTAGGCTCCACGAGATCCAGCCGACTGCGACAAAAAATCTCGGAGAATATCTCAAGAACTGCAATTTTTCCAGTTTTTTTTTTCGCACAGTATGTCCTTTTCGGCACTTTCTCTGTCATCTGATCTCCAGCCTGGCAAGTGGAAAATCTGACTTTCCAGAACATCATGAGATCTACCGGGGCGAGAACTGTTCCCCAAAACATTTTCTTCTTAATTCATCTACTGCTTCCATAGCATCGTTGACTTTCCTTACATTCCCAGCCATGTTCATCCACATGTTCCTGCACCTTCTTCGATTTTTTTCACTAGTTACTCTCGTTCATGCCCCTCTTTTTAACTATTCTAAGGCCCTGGGAACAATTGTCAGGGTATGTATGGAATTTTTCATATTCTAATGTGAAAACAGGTGAACAGTTATTCTGTAATGTTCTAGATTTTTGAGGTTTGTACACGCACAAAGTTTAACACAACATGGGGAACAATTCTCGCCAGCTGTATGGAATTTTCAGAAGCATTACGTGCCCAGATTCCAATGTAAAAGATGGGGAACAGTTCTCGCTCGTTGTACTGAGTTTGCAACTCGCGCATCCTGGGAGGTCTGGGTTCTGGCAAGACATTTATAATTGTTGGAAATGCACAAAAAATCAGTTCGAATAGCATACCATAATAGAAACTCTGCCTTTCGACAACCAGATCGATAATGATCATCTCCCAGAATAGCGGAGGATCCAGATAGTCGTAAAGGAACCCATCGGATTTCACGGTGCTCCGTATCTGAAATGGAATACAGCATTTTTTTTCACGGCAGCCATTTAAAGGACACCACGCCAGCGCTACCGTATCCAGTTCCCATTCCTGATTGTCGTAGAAGTCAATGAGTGATAGCTTCGGCGAATAGAGCGAGTATTTGATGGAGTCATTAGAGTGAGCCCATGAGCCAAACAGCAGCGTGCATTGTTGACTGAAAAACACGGATGGATCCATGAAATATTGGTGCCAATGAAGCGACGGCTTCACGTGGGAAATCTCTGGATTTCGGGCGAAAAAAGAGGGCATGGCGGGAGATTTGAATTTTGGAAATGGGAGTACTCACGTGTCAAAGGGGAAGAACTTGACGTCGAGTTTACAGAGGCTCTCGGAGGAGAACGGTATGTAGTAGCGCACGTGGCCAGTGTGATTTACTCGGATATCGTTGTTCGACTGTAGTTTTACGGCGTCGTTGAAATTTAAACTGCAAAATTACCTTTAAAAATTTGAAAATATCCATTGAAATTCCCTGAACTATACGAATCTGTCGCTGTCTATTTGCTTATTTATGTTTATTTATTTATTATATTCATCGTAATAGATCTTAGTGCAGCCCTTCGCAAGGAGGGTAAGTTAAGAAAGGACCACAGAAAGGTCATAGAAGACTCGAAAAAGTGAAAAAAGTCACAGATTTGAACTGCGGCATACGTGAGACTATCAACCTTTTGTATCGACCTATATGTACATGTCTGTCTATTTGTCTGTTTGTTCGCTTTTGGATGGAACTTCCTGGACATACATATGACAAACAATAGACCAACAGAACCCCTATGAACCCTTTTTCTACCAAACAGTACGATTTGTCCTGGCTCAGAATAGAACGACATACAACTTGTCCAGTGAAAGCTGTGCAAAAGGTGTAGAAAAAATTAAGTGGACGAGTTGCAACATAGCAGAAGCTAGTTTCATTTGTTGGCCACTTTTTTTGAGCCAATGTCTTCTCTCGTGCTCAGGATCCTTGGCAGCACATTCATGGACGAGTTTCCAGGTGAAAGGCGAAGCACACCACTTTCTATTCCTTGAAGCCATTGCTTGGTTAGATGGCGAAACGAGAACGCAGTTTTCCTTTTTCTTTTCTTTT
>KN727955.1:8749-23625 GCA_000816745.1 Ancylostoma duodenale | reverse complement strand
GGGGAGGTGTTGTGGTGTTTACTGGACTGCTGACTGGAACTACTGGTTTGGACCAGTATTGACGTGAACTAACCTGAACCCACCGAACCTCGGGTTTATATGCAGGCTTTTTATCCATTATCCCATTACCAAACGGTAATGGGATAATGGATAAAAAGCATATATGCATCACGGCTGTCAGCTAACCGTAAACCACAACAGCAGGCTGGCTAGAGATAGCGATATGGCGTGAGGGTAAACGTTGCAAACATCGGCACCCCCAAATTTAATATTTGTAGGATATGTTTCTACGACAAGAGGAGCTAGTTATTTTTCGAAGGCATTCAAATTAACCATTTTAATGAAAAATTGAAGGCCTCCATCATGTTTAAATCATGAAACCCATATTTCCACATCGCCGAGCAATTTCTCCTAAGTGTCTTTGTCGCAATTGGGATAGCAAATACCAACGTCGGGCATGGTTAGGTACATTAAATCCCTAGCTGGTTTTGGATGCGTTTCGCCAGCTGATCTCTCAAAAGCAGCAAGTTCTTCCCTGAAAAATTATGTGATCTGGCAGGATTACGTACTTTCACGAGCCGTTAAGTTTGTCGCTAAAGTGCACGTGGAGTATAACACCCTGATAGCAGTCTTCAACAGCATGTGTTTCGATACCTATTGATTTTGGGCGGTCGTACGCGTGGGCGATAATCGATAAGTATTAAAAATGATGTCGCCTTACAAACGACTGGCAGGATTCTACTGTCCACGAGGGCTATAGCGGCAATTTATTACCTGATAACAGATGCGTTAACATGCTTCTCCGGAATCCAATCCCATCCCGACAATCCCGTGCCACATTTCGTGGGATCCAAGTTTTGTTTAAAGGGGCTCTCCCAGTCATCTTCGCCAACTGTTTGCAGTTTCCATCCATGTAGCATGAAATCAGCATCACACCATCTAGAGAAACGTTACAGCTGTGCTGTCACAAATAGTCAGAGATCTCTGAATCAATGAGGCTCACTTATCACTGGTGATGAATCCGTCACGTACCCATCCGTGGGCTCTCCTGTAAATCCTCACCTTACCAGGCCACAGCCTTGTCGCTCCAAGTGCTTGCTTGACACACGATACGTATGCCATGTATGTGTCATAATCTTTAGCATTATGCCAAATTTCATTGCAATTTTCAGCCTCCTGTGAAGCGCCAGGAAGAACATATTTCAAGATATGAAGCTGTAATAAAAAAAGAACTTTCAGGTGAGAGTGTGCCCGAAGCACCCTATTTCATTGTAGAGAATGAATGTTCTCCCTTGAATAGACAATTTCCTTATGAAAGATTTCCTTCCTAGCGATTTTTAAACCAATGAAGTCATTGGGAGCTGTTGTCCACATTGGAATATAGTTCATTCAACCAGCAGTGCTCACTGGGAGAGAGATCATGGACGGAGAAGTGGTCCTTTTAAATCAATATCAAGTACCCCTGATCGTGCACAACCGCACCACCTATCTCCAGTTTATGAATGCACCAATACCGACTCCTTTCTAAATCATCTATACATTATTTCCTACACAAGTGTTGAAAAACTCGTTTTGAAGCCTTCCGTACTGTTGAAGGTGAAGGTGTGCCTCCGGCGCGACAATGGACTTCTATCACATACTTGCGTTGCGTTGTAAAGTAAGCTCGTATAGTTTTTTTTCCTAAACTCATTTCCCTTCATTTCCGAGTTCTCCTGAGTTCTCTTGGACCGCATTGGAAATAAAGATTTCGGACCACGAAAAGGAAGCACTTTATTTAGATTTAAATATCCACTACATTTAGAATTTCCTCCAGTCCTTACGGTTCTAGGATTGGAGGGTTAGTAAGCAAGTCTTCTGGCACTTTCATTGGGCCCGATATACAGGGTGGGCCAAAATTATGGGTACCGTCAGTGCCCTGTGAATTTGCCCAAGTATTGGCAAACTTCAGGGTCCTTTTGAGATTTGTTGAACTTTTCCTATAGTCCAACTCTTCTACTTTCCGCCCATTTCGTTTCATCTGTCGATTTCAACCACTGTCCAATTATAGACGCATCGTTCTGTCACTATCACTTAGCACTACAACAGTTTTTAGACAAGCAAGAGTTGTAGCCCTTGAAAAATGTGCAAGAACTTTGTCAACAGAGTGGTACAATGAGTCAAAATCGTGGTAACAGGAGCCATTAGTCTCATTCGCAGAAGATACCGTTCCCCAAAAATTTGTGCCGAAATCGCGAAGAAACTGAGTGTGGCCGACGCTACGCCGAGAAGCCGTTTCCATCAAGTCTCTCGTGAAACTAACATTAACAAGGTTGTGGAACCCACAAAAAGGTCCATAAATGGTGCTAGCAAAACTTTTTTCATATCGTCAACTTCAGTCGGCGGCCTATTAACTCCTTCGGCTTTCGCTCACCGGATTACTCTACCTGGGCGATTCCTAGATCAAATGCTGCTAGGAACCACATACTGGAGTTGGTGGGCTTGGGGAAGCTTCTCACAAAAACTCGAGAATGATAGTGACTACTACTTGCGTGCCGTAAACAACATCTACCTGGTAATTCCGAGGGGCCTATACCGACTCTGATAGGGTAACACTCGGAATCAAGTATAGATTATTGTTGCTATAAGAGTACCTAACATTCCCTCCTAGACACCTCCCCGATGGTATAGCTTCTTTGTTCAGGAAGTTAAATTTGTCTGGTGCCCATAATTTTGGCCCACCCTGCACAAAGACGTGCTCAGTACTTCCCGACAACTCCACTGAAGTAAAAAACTTGGGAAGAATGGGGTGAGATGCAGCGCTTAGGTGTTTTAGTATGTACCAACATCCATACATATGCGCTCCTTATTTCAGTGTATGTATCAATGCGTGACATCAGACTTCAAGGTCTTCCACTCATCAAATGGAAGAATATCTTGCATATTTCTTACGATGGCTCTGAATGGTTGTTAAATACCACAAGAATTACCTGCAGAACGCCATTGTCACCACCGTTCCAGTTTATTGGCTGTATGAATTCCCATTCTCCCCAAGATTTGAGGAAATTAGCTCCAAATTCGGAGTTCTTCACCTAGAAGCACTTAAATCAGGAACAGCAGCTGTACGTCTGCTTTGGGCGAATATAACCAGGTAGTTCCCGCTTGCGACTTCCCAGTTGAAAAACCTTTCGTAAAAAATCACATCGACTCGATCATCGATCCACTCCTCGACGCAGTGATTTGGATTGACGACACCTGAGAACGCACGTACAAAGCCAATGTACAAGTAAACATTTAAAGCGACCTGAATGAGATTAGTAAGATCATTCTATTTATGTTCATCCGTGCGCATAATAGCATTTCAAACGCTTTCGGAAGGATTGAAATTTGAGCTTTTTCCACCAAGAGAATTTTGTTAGACAGATGCACTACAGAAGCAAAGAAATTACCCGTATCGGCATCTAACACGAGCATCCAGTCGGCATCAGGCAGATACGCAGCAGCCGCACAATGTTTTTTGAAGAAGAGCTGAATCACAAATGAACAAATTCAGCAATGATTCCTACTGCAAGATTAGAAGCTGTAGACATCCATTTTTAATGGCAAGATGAGAAAGATTTGAAAATGAGATTACCAGTTGGTACCTGTTTTAAGTCTTCAGAATCTTCGAAGTAGTCGACATAAAAAAAACTTACTTGTTTATTCTTGGGGCATTTTTCCTGTACACGAGGATCTTTATCCAAATCAACCATCATAACTGTATAGTTCACTCCTTTTAGATAACACTCGAGCGATTGTTGAGCAACTCGGTAGTGCCTGAACAGTGCAAGGTAATATGGGGAAAATGGAAAAGAAAAATTGACCCTCTTGAACTGTTAATTTTTCGCTTAGGAGCAAAGAAAGTGTTCATAGATTTGCAGACAGGGTGGTTAATGGAGGAATGTGTACCAAAATAGGCCTACTCAGCTGCTATACTCTACAGTGTGTACAATGGTATCCTAACGCGTAAAAGGACAGAAGCGGAAGTGAGGTTATTCGAGACCGCTTGAACATCATCATAATATAATTTTTATTTTATTTGGGTTGAAACAGGTTACTCAGGTGGGTAGAGCTTCAATACGATTACATAAATGTCCTTCACTCACCCTTCCATTGATTTACTTACGAAAGCGACAAATATAGAAACTTTGCCAAATAAAGGAGAACACGGTCCCATATTCTTCCTTGGTGGATAGAATGTACGTTTCCTAAAAAAAAATGTTGTGGGCACACAACAATTTTGCAAGTTACAAATGAACTCACAATGGTGCTAGTTTTCTCGGATTGTTCAGCTTCAGTACATGGTTTTGTAAGACATTATCCTTAAGAACATGTACTGATTAATATGTGAGAAGAGACAAGGCCTAACATCAGGATTAAGATGTGACAGGAGGCTCCTCTTCTCAATGGTACACCAATCATATAAAAAGTGACGTAAAGCAATATTAGTGGGTTACAATTACGGCTTAGTATCTACAACCCACACAACAAAATTTCGTAATAATCCTTGTTCTTATTATCATTCGTTGTCGTAGCTCTTGCTGCATCGCTCTTTTCATCCTTCGTTTCATTTTTCTTTTCGAGATTTGATTGTATGATTCCTCCGAAACTTGACGGATGAGGGCGGCGGGCTGCTAAAAGCGGCGCGGATGCGGAGTGGCCGGCTTTGCAGCATACGCCGAGACCATCGGATTGTGGCCCGGCTTCCTCCAAGCTTCTATGTGCGTTTTCCACACCTCTTACCTGCTGTTATGAATATGGTTTTCATGTTTGTCTGTCATGGTAGAGAGCCGTTGTTCACACAAGGTCATTTTTGAGCATGTTTTTCTTATTACTGCTTCTTTTTGGAAGCAGTTTTAGAACGCTAGTTTTGCAATAGTTTTGTTATTTGTTCCGCTTGCTCTCTTTTTCTTTTTGGCTGACTGTCCCACGATACTTCTCCTGTGTATGGAGCAAACAACAACAAGAGAAATCCAGCTGACGGGGAGAATCTTGAGAAGAAACCGGCCAAGAAACGCACAATGGTAAAAAGCATGCCCAAAAGGACCTTGCGTGAATAGTGAACTTCTAGCATGACAGACAAACATTACCATCTTCAAAACGATTAGAAAAAAACTCGAAAAACTCCCCTAGAATCTAGATTAAAGCCAACCTATCATCTGATAGTCTCGACGTGTATCGCACAGTCGGCCGCGCTGGAGCTCTCTAGGGGTTCACCTCCCTCATCAGCCCCATAACACGGTTGAAGTGAATGATTGAAGAGCTGCGAAAAGGTGACAGAAAAAGAAATGTTCGGAAATAGACCCGAGCTGTGCTGGTTATGCGCCAGTGCACCAGCGATACGCCAGTAACCCCAAGCCGGCGCGCGACCCGTGTGATCGGTTAAATACCCGATCACATGGGCATGCATCTGCATCGCAGGCACGTTCGCGTGCTCATGATCGTGCAATCACCTCATCAGGAAGGGACGACCCTATGTGATCTTCCTGCATACCTCTCCCGGACTTCGTGCTTAACGTAGTCGAAGGCTTCTCCCAGATCGAGGAAGGTAAGATGCGGCCACTACATCATCACGAGCTGTAGCTTTCCCGAGCTTCATTTGTTTCAGTGCAGTGATGGTTTCATCGACGGTTATCGGCTGAAGAAGAGTGCAAGCGTGTGTTCGTTTTGGGATGTGTGGATGCCTGAATTATTCTCTGGAAATTTCCCGAAGTAGTCGCACCACTTCTTTTTTGCCTTCTTGCGTCCTATCAAAAGATCACCGTGTTCGCCATGAATGCCGTAAAACTTACCGTTGTCTTCGTTTTGCCGTTGGCAAAACCTTCTCAGTCGGTAGATAAGGCGTTCGCCACATCTTCGCGTTTAGCTTCTCGCTGACGCCGTCGTAACAGACAACCCCCTGCTCTCCTCGATTCCAGGTGTTACTGCCAGCTGTCACCCAATTTGTAATCGATGAATATGTGGTACACATATTTCTTCTAGCGTTTTCATCTTCGCTTCATCTTTACATGGTCACGTCTGCACATAGATTTCCCTGCGATCTGGTGTAGTCTCGCCACGCCTGCAACGTCAAGGAAAGGAGGGGATATGTGCGAACAGGCTTGTTTTCAAGTCCCACAATGGAGCGAGGACACGCATTGCTACATTGCACGTGATTATGTTGTTTGGCCACTGATGCAACGTAGCTAAGCACTCAAGCTCCGTCAAATTGACATGTGTGCTGTGTATGAGACGAGATGGTAAGACAACAAGTCGAAGGACATAGTCGTGGCCATAAGCCAGGCGGCGGCTTCAAGATTGCCCACAACGGCAGTCCAGAAGCAGTGTGGAAACAGTCGTCCCCTAGCGTTTCTAGGATTCTAGGACCTAACAGCCAACCTACAGTGTTTTGATTATCGCCTTATGGTGGACATCATCGCCATCGGAGATCAAAGCGTTCACGTATTGTTACCGTAGGGACCATAAATAGGCAGCCGTGACAGAATAAAAGACAATAAGGTTAGCTTTCTTTCAAAGAGAATCTAAGACTGGAAACCTAGTGCTACTTCTGATGTTATTTATCCATATAAAGGTGAAAACAATAAGATGGTGAAGTAATGAAGAGACAAGCTGCTGTCGAATAATCATCTGAACGCTCACCACAGCATGTGTGGGCATATAAATAGTGTGTGGTAGCAACCGTGGTAAGAATATGACGACACCGACGATACACGATAGAAGCAGGAGAAACAGTAAGAGGAGTAGGACTGCGTGCATCCAAAGACGCAAAGAGCGCCCGTTGTAGATCCTCATGATGCCTGAAATCAGCTTCTCAGAGCAAGAAAATACAGTTCAAGCGAAACCAAAGTAATGTCCACAAATCCGCTAATACTTATTATTTGAGATTACGGGAATGATCATACCTATATATAATTAAGTAAGTGTGTAGTCGGAAACACGTCGTATGTGTCAAAAATGAGCTGTGAGTAAACGAAAACATCCTGTACATCACTTTCAAGGTACCAGGATCTTGATGTAAATGTTGATAAGGACGGTGGCACACTTTACAGTCAATACAGTGTCGAAGACAAAAATAGTGGGTAAGCTCGTTTTTTCAATGCACATCTATTGCCTGAACTCCCAGCTCCGCCCTCTCCGAGTATAACGCCCCGCCTCCACCAATGGTAGTCCCAGGCAGGAAACGGTACACCTAGCTTGTAAGCTTAAAGAGGGAGAACCATTATAAAATAAGGAAATGAATTGAATAAATTGTTGTCTATGAATAAAATCTTTGTCATCTTGCTTTCAGTAACAGTTGGCCCTATTCTCTTGAAATCATAACCTAATGCAGGGTGAGTCTTGCTCTTCCGAAATCATAACCTACTTTCTCAATATTTGTCCATTTCGTTCTCTTCATCTTCGAAAATCTACAGTTGTCTTGAAACGTACATAATACTATTTCCATGACTTTTCATCAGCGTAACCATCGATGTTGGGCATTGCAAAGAATAATTTATGGGTAGCACGAAAAGTAGAGCACTCTCACTTCGCGCATATTTTGTCTGAGTGGATGAGTTCTTTCTCCCTTACCCACTCACTTTCCTCTTGATCGTATCTGGCTATACGTCGTTAGAAAGTCGCGTGCAAATATTGGTTCGGGCAATAAGTCCGTGCGGTTTTTTTTCTCGAGTTGGTTCTTTTCTGGGATTTTAACTCCGTTAGAGGGTATGTCATAAACCTTTTTATTGCTCTTGCTTTACACTTCAGCAGTTATTGCCATCATCGTCTGAGATGTAAGTCCCAATTAAGTGCCAATTAACAGTCAATCATGACTCGCAGAAATATGCTGTTCTCGATGTAGTATAACCAGTAATCAAGCTTGAATTGAAAATTGGCACCTAAGCTGGAGCGAATGCCGAGGTTTCATCGAAATCCCGATAACGAGATCGCATGACGCTGACCTAGCGCTAAGCGCGAGCTCGTCAATAATTGGTCAGCGTGCGTGGAAGAGCGCGTAGTAAAGCGAGACGCAGACACCTTGCGAAATTGTTCAATACGCAGGGTACATTTTGCTGCCGATTTTGCTGGCGATTTCGCCGACACAACCGCGCTCCGAGTGCACATGTCCACATCCTGTAATATTCAAAATGTTTCTTTTTAGGCACATGAAAGAACCGCGACCGCTGAGAGAATTATGAAACGGACTCCTCCTGAGTGAAGCTGTAGGCTAAAGGTGAACACAATTTCACTTACATGACTCTTAATTTGTGAGCGTTGTTGCTATCCGTTTCGAATAACGGCTACACCCCTCCCCAATCGTTCGCGAAGTGTGAAGTTGGTGTGGCGCAGAGGGATATGATCACTAATTGGTGATGATCTACCGGCTTTGCTCACCACTCATATTTGCCAAAGTATTCTTGCTTCCTCGTCAGTTCCTCAATAGCTTAGCTGCTCACTCCCAACAAATTTTTCTATGTATTTGGCTTCTCCACTGTCACACAATGAACCTTTCCTGTTAAGTGTAAATAATTGAATTATAGCAACATAATCTTCCGCAAGAGAAGCAGATTGTAATGGGCAGACGAATTAAGCTACCTGATTATCAAGACGTGGATCCACAAATGTCACATATTCACTTTTTTCGATGCATGATGTCACAACCGTTGACACCGCATCCACAGCCCACTTGCAATTGTTGTTAGCGGAAACTATTCTTCTTCGTGTGCTCATCCAATGTTTTTTTTTCAAGTTCCGGCTCATGAACGACCACATGGAGAATTTCATGTTGAAAGCTATAAACAGGAAGTTACGTATTCAAAGAGGAAATTATGTGTACAAACATCAAAGTTCTGGAAATTGGAGAATTGGAGCATATTACATATTACGAAATTTTGCAAACGCAAAATCTGAACAAGTGCTCGAACATGTTCTAAACTATTGTAGAAAGCTAGGCATGTTGTAGACGTGCTTAAGGGATCTCCTGGTATTCTGCTGAGTGGAATGACAGGATGCCTTTAAAGGCAGCACCCACGGAAATTTTCAACATTAAGATCTCGACGTAGGTGGAGGGTGCTTAACACTTTTCCGAGGACAAAACATTCCAATAGTTTCGAAAACACTGTTTTTAGAAGTTGATAATTACGTTAGATCCAACAGATGTGGTCGAGTTGCGCGAGCCGTGGGATGAGAACCGATATCAAAAGATCGATAAGGCAGTCTTTTCCACCATGCGGATCAGTCATTTTTTTCTGAACTGCGGCATCTCCGCACGGTAGGAAAAGAAATAGCCATGGGAAAATTAGTACCAACTAACAAAAATGCCACTTGAAAACCAAAACAACACGGAATTCGCTAACTGGGAAGAAACGGAAGAAAATTAAAGCTTCGATAGAAACTAGCTATTATAGTGGTTACACAGCTATAGTTTTATTTATTTATTTATTTATTTATTTATTCAATACGTATGCCTAAGGCATAGCGTTACAAAGTTAATACAAGAGAAGAAAACAAATCAGAGTTCAGTAACACTAAATACAACATTGTGTCCAGAACGTTACATATGACGCCAATAACATATCAAATTGAAACATCTCTGAGAAATGAAGTCGGTTTCAAAACCTTAGAATGTCTCATACTTGTGTAACATGCGAGCCATACGACGTTTAAATTGACTTTGCTTCATAACTTTCGGTAGGTTCTTTGTGACATTAATGTAGGCATTCCCAGCTCGAAAAGTAAATGACCTAGCTCTAATGATTGTTCTAAGGTGAGAAAGGATAATCTTGTATGGCTCACCTCTCGTCCGCGAACATATTAGTTTAAAGAAATTTGTCGGTCCATCTACACTCGAGTTACGTAATAATTTGTGGACCATGCATAAATCAAATACTTTGCGCCGGGATTCAAGAGAAGAAATATTCAATCGTTTGTTTATCCTAACATGCTATTGAAAAAAAATCGCAGTCATCGAAAGTTGAAAAAAATGGGAAAATGAGGTAGATTGTTAAAAACTGAGGAAATTCTTTTTAGAAGAGCGATGGTTTGGCAAATAGATCAGGTGGCAATCGATCATACTCGCGCCCCAAAAAGGTTTCGGTGCTCTAATGCAGCCGAATGCAACCGAGAAAACACGTACAATCAGCTGAGAAATGAGTCCGCCTGGTCCTAGGCGATCTTATAGTAAGTACGTGGAAGGACACTTCCAGTGCAGCTTGTACGGCGAAAGTATTCCCCAAGCCCAGGATTTTTCAAAGCTTTCGGAATGTTTGCAGCAAAATTTTCCATGGGTGCTGCCTTTAAAGCCCATTTCACTTCGCTGCCAAAATGGCGAGGTATGAAGCTGGCAGGATCCATACTAAGATCTAGCCATGGGTACCCGAACCTGGCCGGATCATCCAATTGAATTGGTTTTCATCAGAAGACACCGCCAAGATAAGCTTTTCCTCACAGAGTCTGTCATTGTGCAACACCATCAACTCTGGTCTAACCTCCAGTAAGTTCCCCACTGTGAAATTCAGTCGAAACAACACAAGCGATTCGGTATGTTTCGAGGTCCTCTTCAGTGCTTCTCTTGCAGTGTTACTACGCCTTCCCATGACTCTCCAGACGGCTGACTGGCAAATAGGAAGCTCCAAATGTGGCAGAGTCTGATTTTTAGGAGGGGTATTGCTTCAGGTATGGTACAGGTCAGAGTTCTGCGTTTCTTCATAGGTTCGGAGACATCAGCGAGTGACATACATCCTCGTGGACATTGCAAAAAACAACGTCAGATCAGCCTCACAGTGGCTCCTGCTCGGTTCCTCGGTCAGAAAACAGTAGACAACCACGAGACATTGCTCATGCCATATCTTTGGCGCATATTTGCCTTCCCGAACGCATAGGCGCTCAAATCATGCCATTATTCTTGACAAATTGTTTGATTTCTCGAAGTGATATATAGTTACTTGTCCTGGGTTATTGACACTCTTTTTGATGTCCTTATTCTTGTTAGCTTCCGGCATATAACGCCTTCTTCCTTCATAGAGCACAGAAGAGCGTTTTTGCAACCGGTTCCCTACCCAAAGGACAGTCTTTCACGACGCCAGACCCTTAGGCACACGACTCAGCAACCACCAATGTTCATTCCCGTTCCGACTGTTGCGAGGTGCCGGACGCGCAACACCCTGATGTTTCTATGGATTTATATAACTGATAGTTTATATACTTTTATATATTTTTATGTTTATATATTATTATACTTCGTCAGGGCCTGAACAAGTCCCATGTGCAAAAGGCCTACCCTCTCAAACGCCTCATCCTTATTCAGAAGTCACTCAATCGGTAGGTTGCACAGGAACAAACACGGAATACAGGCTACTCAATGCTCTCCTTGGTAGTCGACAATGTACTCCCAATGGTCTTTATATGTGCAGTTTGGGTGCGGTGAGCACGAACCAGCCTGTATTCCACGTTTGTTCCTGGGCAACCTACCGATTGAGTGACTTGTGTATGAGGATGAGGCGTTTGAGAGGGTAGGCCTTTGGTACATGAGACTTGTTCAGGCTCTGAGGAATGCGATAACGCCGAACGTAGGCCTTGTGGACTGGACGAATAAAAGTATTTGGTCGACAGTCTTGCCTTAAAACAGCTGTCATAAGTGGTGTACAAGTCTGGAGTCATAATGTCAAGATTCAAAGACAGTCGAACTATGGAATGTATCTTTACACCATTTCCTGCTTCTATAATATTTATACGCAACCTTCTATAGGTGCACTACGAAAGAAAAATCCATCTGCTTCCACTTTTATTTTTTTGCAGAGTTTTCAATGTAGCTTGCATCCTCACAATCAATTAAATAATTTGCAGCTATGGGCTCTTCATCTACATTGTTGATGTTTGCCTGTATGATAACAAAAAGTCAATCCACAGAAAGTGCTCCTACACATGTGCTCTACCGTAGGATATTCATATTCACATTTTCATAAAATACAATGAGTAATGAATTCTTGTGCGGCATAAATGATAAAAAAAATTTAATTTTGACATTGCTCTCAGCACGTTGATGTGAAACCGATAATGACAAATCCATAAATCATACAACGTCAACACTGCCTTTCTGTGCAAAGCACCGTAGTAAAGCCAAAACATTTATTGAATTGTCGAAACTGGCATGATACTTGCTTGTGAGGCTTCAATAGAGTCCTACACTCCTTCGGAATCGAATCGGGCGGTCGCACCAAAATATGAACTACATACTTGTGGAGCCGAAAGGGGTAACGTAGTTTTCTTTACATCTAGAAAAGGTTGCTAAAATGTGAGGAACTGCGCAGTCACATCATCACCGTGAAATAGCTGTCTAACTAGGGAAGAATGCTTAGGGGGTCCGGCGAATTCGTAAAGAGGACTGTGATGCGAATGCAATGCGACGGGACCCTATTCTTCATCTTATGGACGCGCGCCCGTCAGTCGCACGCATCCAGTATAAATTGCCCTATAGCCAAAAGGGGATTTTTTTTGACATTTGTTAGGGCCATAATAAGCATAACGTCGACAGAGTGCAGTACATTATTGTCAGATTTTTTTTGTCAGTAATAACATTTAATACACGATGAATCCTACCCTTTCACGGATTATAACTCCGAAAGCTAGCCCAATAAAATTTGCTACAATTGTGGAGTCTCAACTCTATGAATATATATATATATATACATATATATATTTTGTAACATTTATATATATTTTTATTTATATGTATTTTATATTTTCATCATTTGATTGCGCAAAATTGGCAGTGCGGTAAATATGTGGCCACCACTGTATGTGCTATGTACATACGTATCAGTGGCGGACGCATGACCACTCTCAAGAAAAAAAAAACGAATTTTTGAAGTTAATTAGTGAAATAAGTAAAAATGTTGTATAAGTCTATTTGCAATTGCTTATTTGTTTATTATTTTCAAGTGTTTTGCATCAAATAATAAACAGTTGAATTATTACTTTTGCTAATTTTATTTCCCTTCCGGGTCCCCAAAGAGGGGGAGACCCCACTTTCCCACCCCCGCCCATTCTCTGAGTTCACCCCTGATACCCGGTTACCGGATGCTTTCCAGAATTCGGCTGCAAAAACTCGTTGATATCCGACGAATGGAGAAGGATGGTTCTGAATTTCCACAACCAACATCGTAGACGAGTCGCTGAGGGAAAACAAGCAACGCAAGGGGGTACAATGCCTGCTGCAAAAGATATGAATGAGCTGGTAAATCCCAGAAGCGAGCAAGTTGCTAAATAAGACTTTTCTTCTTCTTTTTTAACTTTGCACCAGACAGAAGCCGAATTCTGAACTCCGATTCTCGAAACTATTATGCAAATTACATTTCTGCTCCGATGTAATAAATTAAATACTACGGATATGAGAAAGTAGGATAATAGCCATTATTTATTTGAGATTTAGCCATAAATGCGCTCATCATTTTTGATCCCAAAGACTCTTCTTCCGTTAGAAGCAAGGGACTGGAAACCTGAACTGACTCAGGCGTCTTACTCGACTTTCAAAAACCTGCGCGGCTCCCAGAGGCGGAGTTCATGAAAATAAAAATTCTGTTCGTGAACGCAGTTAAAGAGAAAATAGGTGTCAACTATTTTATTACTTTTTCTAATTTCATATTCTCCCTACGTTCAGAGGAAGTGTATGCTTGTCCAAAAACTTTTGGGGCGCACCGTAACTACTACTTTCGATTTGTCACCTAAGAAAAAATGTAGCAGAATAGTGGAATGGAAAAAGGACTGTTTCAACATCATCACGAGAGGGGTAGTGTTTTCAGACATGGGATTGCAATATAGAACAACAGGCATGGATGCAAAGTTGTGAAGATAACCCTAAACTACCACCCGACCCACAACCTAATCCTCCCGTTGCTCCCTATGCTCGACTCGCTACGAAGTGAGCCTTCTGATGTTCGCTTCTTCGTGAAGCATTTGGACAAGCATCATATTTTCACAGCTTCAAAATGGGCAGCAAATGCGACATAGACTCGGTCACTAATGATACATTGGAAGCATGGTGGAATGAGGCCAGAAATGTGAAACTTCTTCAAAATGCGGATCTTGTATACAATGATAAAATCAAGAACTTTGCTCAGGTATTTTGTTGAGAAACACTTGACCTCTTTACACAATAATTTCATCTAACTCTTGCATCTTAGATGGTGAACGCTAAAGCCGAAGGATTTGCATGCACATACAACAAATGCGGCTCAGGCGGGAAATTTGTTTGTATGTATGATAGTAGGTACGTTATTGAAACGCTGCCGTTTGAAATAATGTAATATTTTGGAGTAAAACTATAAAATCCAGTCGGGATGCCTCAGCTAACTACAAAACTCTGTACGAAGGTGGCGGTACCTGCACTTGTCAGGATGTACTGATTATCTTTGCCAACCGGTCTACAAACTTTGTAAGTGTTTTCTTCATACTATGAGGGTCAAAGCTAAAAAAAAAATTGCAGCGGCTGCACAAATTTCTTCCTTTATAGTCCAAAAGACTTAAATATTCATGTGATTTGGCGCCTCGCTCAGTTACATAACTTACTTATGTAGTTACATTTTTTTAAACTTAGAGAAAAATTTTAGGGATAATGGAGCCGCTGCTCATGACCTACATGATCAGATATAGTCCTTCTCAAAAAGATAGATGGATTCCGCGACTACACGGACGCGGTGGGACCTGATCGATCGATGCCGAGAGAGCATGCTCCAATTGAAAGGGTCAGATATGTACATAGGTCCCGCCGCGATCCGCGACCGCGACGATATGAAACCGCACGCGCAATCCGTCTTTCTTTTTGACGGGGACTGTAAATATTGATGTACTCAACACAGAAATTTATTTATTTATTTATTTATTTA
>KN727954.1:0-13530 GCA_000816745.1 Ancylostoma duodenale | reverse complement strand
AGTTAGTTTTTCTATTTGCAATGGCTGTTCGCACAGCCTTCTGTGCTCATGAAGCGCTAACTAATTGTGAAGTGTAGGAGTTTCAGAATCGAGTAGGCATCTGGCGGCAATTCGCCGCCGATCTCACCACAGTCATACAGGCGATCATCGAATTTGCGAAAATGATTGATGGTTTCATGCGACTTGGACAAGAAGAACAAATTCATCTTCTGAAAGGTAAGGGGTGGAGTGCACTTTGTGCGAAATTTCATGGATTTGATCCGTTATTTTTCTTTTAGGCGGAGTATTTGAACTGGCGGTTGTTGAGCTTTCTTCTCGCTATTCACCAGAGACACAGACGCTATCTATGGATAATATTGTTTTACCGTTACACAATCTCACTATCACGGATCAGATTGAGGCAAGTAGTGGCTTTTTGATTTTTTTTTGTAAAATTTACAAAAAAAAGATTATATTAGACCAATTTGTAACGACCTCCGCTATTTCTTATAGTATTTATTAGCGTTTTTGAAGAAACTATCTATTGGTCTAATTAGAGGTGCTGCGGAATATGAAATCTGCCCAGATAATATTTATGATTGATGACTACTTTGCATTAACTTAGAGGCTATTTCGGACAATTTTCAAGCTCCTTAGAGAGTATGGTCAGCCTGTTAGGTGGTTCTGTTCCTTCAAAGCAGCATTTTTCATGCACTATGTAAGCAGTCCATTCTTTGAACAACAATCAGCGTTTGCATCGCACTTTGGTTAGGTTTTTCATTCAATCACCGGGTATTTTAGCGCTAAACAGCGTTATACATCGCGTTTTGATTAGGTTCTCACTCTTAATCGTCGAAAAAACCACTGTTGTACTGGTAATTGAATGTTTTCATAACGAAAAATTACATTTTTGTGGGTAAAGGGGTTTCATGTCTCCAAATGATGACAATTAATCACCTTGCTTTTTCGTATCTGAAGATACTCTCGTACATGATTATGAGGTTTTATGTGGGATCGCTATTTTTGGAACGATAAACATCGTTTGCATTGGATATTTCTACCTCGTTTCTACTGGGTAATTCTACCCTTTTAGGTTCGATTCGTTCAAGAATTCCATCAATGTCTCCACGATCTGGCTGTCTGCCAGTTGACATCATCCGAAGTGGCATTGCTATGTGCGATCTTGCTGCTAGAGCCGGCTTCCACTGAGCAGGCAACGTGTGAGCGTCTTCGCAGTGTTCTGGCACAATCCCTAGCCGCTCGGGTGGGCAGCGATGCCCAGCGGGTGTGGGATACGCTGCCCAGGTTGAAACAGACCGCACATCTGCACCTGATCCTGCTCGGCCAGCTTCGAGCGCAGTTCCCGGCAGAGACCGAGGCCGGCCTGCCAGCTCTCTACAAGGAGCTGTTCTCAATTGATCCTTGAACACTACTCCCTTCATATTATTCGACTCAACACCAGTGAAATACTATGTTCTCGTTTTGATAATCTAACCAATTTATACATCTTCAGTACTCACATTTTATTGATTAGATGCATTTTGACCTATGACTGTAGTGGCTCTGGAATGGCTTTTTCTCAGCGCTAGCAGAAAATGTCTTCGGATCGTCGCTTTCAATGTCGCATATAGCCCATTTATAGTCCTATCAATCCAGCATTCGAACGTGTCTTCTAACATTCCATGAGGAACGTGCGCCGCTAACCACTGACACTGCCCGTACGTCTTCTAGCAGATTTTCAGCCTTTATTATGCATCGATGATATTAGGAAAGCATATCCACTATTCTTCTTCTTCTTCTTCGAGATATCGATTTGTGTTGGCATTTCACGCCATTTGCACGGGTTCCACGATTGTTACGTCGCATGAGTATTCGTATTTCTTGTTAGCCGCATGCCTTATTTCCTTTATATTTCGGGACTTTAGGGCGTTAGTGTCCTAGGGGGATTCCCCGCCTTCGAATCAGTCTCATTCAAGTGCTTTATTATTGTGCTGCAAGTGTATATGTATTTGCTTGCCGACCAAATCATTCCGCGTTCATTCCACTAGGCATTTGCAATCGTTCTCTATCTCTCCCCCTGTTCATTGTATATTATACAGAATATTTCTAATAAGTTTCTAATCGTTTATGTATGTACAAAATGATTCCATGCGCACGTCTTTGTTTGATTTTGAATCATCGTATGTGTATGATTTGTGTTTGTGGTGGCAGCAGCTGTTTTTATGTGATTTGACTGATTAGCGCGCACGGTGGATCGGCCAAACGATGGTTGTAGCGATTTGAAAAGATTTCTGTAAAAGGTTTGTGGGGAGATAGATGTGGAAAGTGTCGAGAGCAAGGGTAAGATTTTCCCAGGCGTGGTGAAGGGGATTTGAGCAATTAGAAGGCTAGAGGGAATCGTTGGGATGTCTTTAATCCCGAAATGGCATTGGATATCGTTCGGTCGGTCATCTGTGTTTGCCGCGATAGAAAGTGCTGCCACCGAGAATGCAAATCTCGTATTTTGGCCTTGTCCTGCCTTTTCATATGAATTCCGAGGTAACTGAATTTGCAATATGTTGACTGTGACTTCATTTGATTGCCGTGTTATATATGTTTCTACCTTATATGAAATTTCTTGTGCAAAAAGTGCATTGGTATTACGACTTGGTCGTTTAGAGGGTGAAACTGCTTGCTCCCTATCTGAATAACGAATGAGTGGGAGTTTTCTAGGAGTGGAAATCCAGCAGACTAGCGCATTTCTTAGAGCCAAGGAACCAACCATCTTCAGGAAGCTGAAGAAACTTGGCCGGTGAGCTTGTTGCAGTAATATGTTACCATTTCTTGAGGTAGATGAACCTTTAAGATTAAAATTAGCGTTATTTGGGGCCCGTTGAGCATGAATCCTTCAAAATGTTACAGTCCTGCTAATCTTGTTAGTTCTCCTTTTTTTCCGAAGCTTAGACTTATACAGCGACATGCGGTTACTCACAGATAGCTCCTCGCTTCCTCCGCCTTTAATTCACCACGGGATGACCCTCAACCTGAGATGTTGTGCTGGTTGGTGTATGTATGCGTGAGTGTGGATTTACGGGTGTGTATGTGCGGTAAGGTACGGCGGAGAGAGCTATTGAATGGTCGCGGCGACCGGCCGGTGTGGAGGTCAGCTGGACACCGGCTGGCACCCACACATCGCATGACCTTGTTAGTACGAACACCCTTTCACCCGTCGCCCATCATCATCCGCGGGAAGGACTGCGCTTACTTCAAACTACGGTAGATTTAAGGGATTTCGAGAAATTTGCCGCCACTGCAGGCGGCGAACTCCGATTGGAGCGCGCCAGCATCGCTGAGTCATCGCAGGCGATTGTATGCCTTTGGCGTATGCACACGATTTCCCTCATGGCATTCTCATGTCTGGTAATCTAATCAAATAGCAGTTTTTCCCCTGGCAAATAGCTACTGGCAAATTATCCCAGTGGCAAACCCCAATGGCATGCGTATGCACGCAGTATATCACATCATCTCATCTTAAGAGACCCTGCTGGTGGGAGATCCTTTTAGCGACCCGAAATGATACTCGACAGACAACAGGGCCATTACCTGTGGATTTGCATAAGTGCCTGGAGTGGCGGGAATGTTTCAAATACAGTCAATGGTAGCCCGTTTCTGTTCTTCGGTATTAGATGGAGGCGAGCAAGGATTGTAAACACAATTTTCAGCTGTTTGAAGGCATTTTCGAGTGCTTCACCATGTGTGGGCCTCACCATCTTCGATATAGAGCGTTTCACCCAGGAACATAGTTGGGAAGATATTAGAGAAAGAGAGAACGCGAGAAATAGTACCGTATTCGAAGAGTCAGCCGAGAAATGCAGATCATAGGCACAAACACTCAACTATCGTCGTTTTTGAAACGGACTATACATAAGGTGGCTTTGCTCTTAATATATCGTAAGTGCAAGATGGCCGGGAAATACAAGTTTCCTTCTTTTTCTTTGGTTGGGGTGTAACTGAATTTGAAGCTTAACCTTGAGTCAAACTGTTTCTTAATAACCTACTTCTTACTACATCATCTCCAGCAAAATTGCCGAGGCATAATATTTTCTAAATCATGAAGGGGGTACGCTGAAAAGTAGGAAATGAGGTGCAGGGCGGTTTGTGCCAATTCCGAAAACCATGACATCTAGTGGCATGTGCACATCTGGGCGTGGGTACATGAAGGAGTGGGGGAGGACAGAAAAAAGAGGGATTCCTACGAGTAGAAATACTGGAGATCCCACAAATGAAACCGCTAAAATAATTTCAAACTCAACTAATTGAAAACGGATGCTTGAGAAATGAAAAAAAAATTGAAAAAAAGTCAATACAAAACTCTTGTCCATTTTGGAAGCAACAGCAACTGATAGCTCTCATCATGTCCAAAGTTATCTGGAATGCTTGATCTCGAATGGTTCAAGCTAAAATTCCCAAAATCTTACAACTTTCCCAATCAGCTTATATGGAACGCCCCTGTTTGCTTCAGATATAAACACAGGTAGGAGCAAATTTTGCTAATATCAACATTTTGAACCTTTGTCCGTTTTATATGCTTAGAATATAATTAGCATGGTTAACCAAAGGCAGTGGTCACAATTTTTTTTGTCTTTCATTGCGGTAGGTCTCACAAGAAACAGTGGGCGAGGAGAAATAGGGAGAAGATAAAATCCTGTCTGGGTACAGCTAAAATGAGCTACGTGGAAAGGACAGTTGGTGCGCCACTATCTCAATGTTTCGTGACTGTCACTAATAATTATTAACTAATTACGAAGATACTGCTGCCATATGTTGAGATCTCGACGCGCAGCATTGATCGCTCGGCCCAACGACACGTTAATTTACAATACTCGAAAGTTTGCTGCTGCAGTAGTGTGCTAATTTTATTACTTCTGTGTAATGTATTGGATTGAAGCGAACACAAAAGCTCGAGTAGACAATCCAATACTGAACAGCTGGACTGCTTATGGATGTGTGTGGGTTGGCCAATGTATTTTAAAGAGAAGACATGACTCCGACAGAATCCCCTTCCTTGTTAAGCAATGGTCACGTGTGATTGTTCCTGAAAATTCATCAACTAGCAGTTGTTTCCATAGCCCACTTCAGGCATGAGGTTGTGGTGTCTTTGAAATGTTTAAATTCACAACTATTAGGCTCTGCGTGAAATGAGAAGACTCTTTAACACATTTGCGACAATGTGCTCAACCTGGTGACATGAGTAGTGCGACGCGTGGGACCGCGTGCACAACCGGTTGAACACAAACGCGTGCTCAAGGGACCGCCCGTGTCCCACGTGACACACCAATTGCCGAAAATGTAAGGTCGCGAATGTGTTAAATTACATCAGAAAATACCTACAGCTGGTATACATCAACAACCCTTCGCCATCTTGCACAAGAACGAGTGCTTTTTTGAAAGATGTTGCTACCATGAAAGTAGAAATAGCGACTCATCTAACCATAACTTTTGGCCTTTCGCAGTTTCTGAACCTTATCTCCACAGAAGAATGATGTATTTTAAGAAAACAGGTGATATTTAACAGCGCAATTTTTGGACTATAAAGTGTAAACATGTAGGACTTCTCTTCCATCTGCTGATGAAAGCAATCCATCTGTCGATTAGCAACAGATTTCGGTTTAGTTACCCAAGTTCGAGATTATTTTCAAACGCTCAATTAATCCGTATGAGTGAGCAAGCTGTAAAGCAAATATCCTCTTATTGCGTCACACGGAGCGCGGTCTCTTCCTCTCTTCTATCTAAAGACTAACAATATGCTGAAAAAAACTCCATAATTTTAGTCGGTCGTTTTCCATTTTTTCTCAAGAATCAAAAACTAGAGGATACTGAGCATACATACGTTCCTGTGAGCGTCGGTAGTCACTATTCCAAAAATAATATCAATCACTTGAGCATAGACTTTCAGTAACGTGTTCATTAAGAGAAGAAAAAGAAAACAGCGCGCACTTGGATGAAGTGCAAAATTGTGAAAGCTTTCAAGATCTCTGAGTACGAAATACGAGGTTTACCTTCTAGCGTCTCAGTTAAAGCACAGGAATTATCTGGAAAAGAGTGTTCTTACACGAAAATTAGTTCTAACATATGTAGTTTTGACATGTCGACAGATCTATTACATTAGCAGCGAAAAACATCTCTTGCACATTCATTGAAACAAATCCATGCCTAGTAGATGATCATGTAATAGATAAATAATCCTGTGACGGAATAATAACATCTTCGGTACCAGCACAAATATCAAATCTGAGAGCACATCAAACAATTTCCCGCATTCGGATAAAATTCTAGTGCGTAATATCACAGAAAACAATCGTGAAAAATAATGAATAAAACGGAAACTAGTTACATGGTAACCTCTTAAGGGCAAGGGCAGGTCGTATAATTGGAAAGAATTAACAAGAATGGTTTGAACAGTTTCGAACATGAAATGCAAACAACTAAAGCAGTTATTTAGATACGAGGTAAATTCACTCCTTGTTCCTCTTCATAAAAACTCCTTCAGCGGCTTTCCACTTACCGCCGCTTGTTAACCCGTCAGTTCCCACTACCTGTAACGGAGATAATTATAAAATTCATTAGGATTTCGTACAAGTAGAATAAATAGCGCACCTCTCTTTGTCCATGAATGGGCCTGCCAAACTGTTGTCCGGATAATGCCAGGTACACACCGGTGTCAACGTGCTTGAGCTTAACTGGCTAAAACAAAGGAATTTGTCAAGTGAAATAATAGAACAACTGGGTAAATTGGGGGCAAACCTCAGTCTCCAGCCACTCTTCCGTATCGCAGACAACCTGCCAGTTGTCGCCAGTGTCACTCTGGACATCGTTACCAAAGCAGGAGACTTCCTAAGATAGCAGGAATTTTTTCAGTTTCAGAGAATCGACTCTGTCCTACCATTAAAGCCTCGAAATTTCCAGCTTTTTTTTAAATGCTGGATCAAACTCCGGTTTCAAGAGGGAGAGGGGTTGCTAGATGTGCTGAGCGCAATTTTGATATGGAATTCCAAAAAAAAAAATCACTTGAAAATCAACCCCATCTTCAAATACCTAAGTGAATCAACTAAATTTTCAAATAATTAACTTAAACTACGTAGAAATTACAATAAAATAACAAACCAGAAATAACCAAACATAAAATTATATCTATGTCACGGAGTAGATTTGAAAATTTAGCCTATCCATCTTCACGGGTGATGGGGATTATAATAAATTGAGAAAAAGTTATCAGAGGAATTGGTACCTGATAATGCTTCGACAGAGGTGCATGGAAATGATGGGTATGAAGGAAACATCCAGTGGTAAGATGTTTCAGACGAATTTTGTCGCCACATTTAATAGGTTCACCACGTTTACAGCTTTCCTTCAGCGCTGAAACTGTCTCTATTCAGTCAAAGCTGTCATTATCAGCATTCTTATTTCCGAAGCCACTAACACACCTGGGAAAATCTGCCAGTGGGAATTGACGTCGTCGGAAGCTTGAACGGCTGTAACCGACTGTTGACCGCTGCCGCTCCCGTACTTGACTTCATGAGAGTGAAGTCGTGAGCCCTCGTTTATGTTCATGAGCTTCAGCACAGTCCCACATGTGACCTCGTCATCGTAACAGTAACCTATTACCACGCATGAAGATATAACCAAGACGATGAACCAGTTCATTGCGGTCCTAAACTACAGCAAAACGAATTATGAATTTTTAAAAACACGACAATTCAATCAACTCGTTACAAGGCTGAAAACAGTGACCGAAAAAATAACAAGCATAGACGAAACAAGCATTATAAGAGCATGTATAGGTATAAAATCAAGGGAGAAATGCGGTTTGCAGCATAACAGTATAGTTACATTAACACCAATGTTTGAACGAATTACAGCGATACAGCATACTTCCAAGAAGCGGAACTTGACCTCATAGTTCATGTACTCTGCACAACTGCTGCAACAACAAACATGTTTCACTTATTTAAAATGGAATTCTAAATACTGCAGAGACGACACAACGAAAAAGAACTCGCTATAGTGTACTAAAATTGGAGAAGATTGTGAGAAAAGCATGCAGTACGCGCGGATTCTCAGCTGTCGTCGCGTTTGGAACGGACTATAAACACTCGCTTGTTGTTACGACATAGTCGTATCGTCCAGGTGAGGTAAACCAGATGCGAAAGCGGCAATAACCCCATACTTAGTGGTCAAGTTACAGTTACCGAATTACGCCAGCGCTGAGGAAGATCCAGGGTTACCCAAACGAAAGTCCAGGTAATGGAGGTACGTCTTTAGATAGAATTAATACAATGAAGAGACAATTCATCATAGAAAAGCAGAGATCAATTTAGGGACGAATTTCTGAAATATGGAGCTAAGCTGGGTTAAAAAGAACCCATTACATCATTTGGCTTCTACTGCCCAGAAACTTCAATTTTTCTTCGTTCGGTCTGTCTGCGGGGATTACTTGGTGCGCTAATCACCTGCTAATTACTTGGTGCGCTAATCATCATTCTGTGCCGTAGTACCATTTCTGTACATTCATATATAGTAGGTAAAGCACCTCACAGAAACATCTGAAACTCTTAGACGGGATCTTCATGGTGCTTACCAACAGCACCCACCAAAAATTTTACTTCACAGGTGGAGTTACAGCAGACACAAATTAGGCGTTGTAATCTGTGCCGACAATCACGATCAGCGTCTGAAACTGTCAGGCACTTCAAATGACCTCTCCCCTCACATGAAGATTCAGCGGAAAGTCCTCTTGAAGGTTTTGGAGCCCCGGACAAGGAAGTGCAGTTTCTATGTGTTAGTTTTCAGGATGTTAAAGCCCAAATCTATAGGCGTCTAAAACATCCGCTAACTGTCGGAAGAATGAGTAAGAAAAAACAAAAGAAATGTGGGCGCGCAGTAACAATTGCTCTTCATGTTTCGTTAAGGGGCGTATAAATGAACGCGCGTGAAAACTAAGCGATTTTATGTGGCAGAGTGCAAACGCACAAGAAAATCAAGCCACAAACGTGATTCCTCTTCCTAAGAATAAAAATGCGAGCAAGAGAATAATCCAAAATACGCAAGTCGATGTGCATGCTAATGAGCAAGTTCTTGACAAAATATGGGCACAACGGTGCCGGAAAGCAGAGCATAATAGTTGAATAAGTAACAGGACGGGATATAAATAACCGTACCAGTCCATTATGACCCGAACCAGTTGTAGTGATGTCCATAAAAATTAACTCCCGAACCAATTCCACTAGCACACGTCGCAGTTGGCAATGTGCCAGCTGATCGCACCAAGTTGACGTCAATCGGCATCAGAAGACGCAAATAATTCTTGACTACTGTAGCGATTTTATTCTGTACTGCGGATGGTACGCAGGCCGTTTCGTCATCGAGATTCCAACTGTTCGGTTTAGGATTTTACTTTTTAAAGAGTGTTTCCCGTATTGTAGCTTTTTTAGTAGCTGTTCTTTCCCACCTTTCATTTTGACATTTGCGAATTTGACTGCTGGAGCTCTGCTGTGTCTAGTAATCTGCCTAAGGGAGTTTGAACGAGTTTGGTCCGAGGGCGAGGTTTTTTGATTTTTGGCTACATACCTTGGGATTGAGATTATGTGCGATTGTGCCGTTGTTACATAATTATTGCAAGCGCTTGAAAATTGACTCTAGTTAATTAAAAGAAAGACCGAGGTGAAGTTGTCGCAAATATGGCGATGTACTCATATTCAACCATGAAAAATAACTCTAATTGATTTTAAAAAACCAAGGTGGGTGTGTCGGTTAGATGGCGACGTACTCAAATTTTCAAATGAAACGCTTTGGATATAAATTGGCTGGAAAAAAAGGTAAATAAATGTGAGTGAGACAGTGAGGTTCCCATATTTTCATCTAAGAACAGGTTAGAATTAACCTGGACGGAAAAGAATAATAAAAACTGGATAATTACGTAGTTTCAAAAGTTTGGAGTGATTTTGGACAATTAATGTAATCTCTGTAATCATTTTACCCGTTATGATGTTCTGACAAGGTTCCATGTATCCTGCTTTCTATTGCTCGTACCTCCAACTCAGCAAGTTCATTTGCAAGCTCAAATTTCCCAGTTCATCATTTTGCGCCATGCATTTGGTTCCAACATGAGTCATACTTATACTTTCTCAGAATTAAAACACTATTGCAGGGTCCATCATGTCCCTGGCGGCAACCATATCGACGATCACGCCTCCGAATGTGTCGTACATTCAGATGGATTCTCTCGTGATCATGAAAATCGTGAAGCATGTTGACAGCGAACTTTACGCAGGAATGAGTGAGGTTGGCTTTTCTTTATGATTTAGGTTTTGAATAGCTTCATTTTCCACTACTTTATACTCTTACAACTTATATTGTCATTGTATTTGATTCATCTATAGGTGGCTGGAGAGGCCTGCCAAGGCTTACTTACTGGTCTCGTTTCGGTTGAGAAGGACGATAGCCGACTCGAGATCACCAATTGTTTCCCCACGGCAAGAGCTGAACCCGTTCTGGAAAGTGACGAAAACGCCGCTCAGGTGTGTTTTTCTTGGTTTATTTGTCGTCCTTTGTGGTATGTCGACTGCACTTGTTGTTATTTTCATTTGCATACTTTGCAAATGTTCCGCACCTGTGAGGTCAACTAAGTTATTCTTCTATATGTTTAATGTTCAGTGACAAGCTACACTGTTGGTTTTCATAAGAGTAGTTATAACATTCAGGCTAATCAGATGTATGAAGAGCTTAAACAACAGGAAATGTTGGATATGCTGAGGAAATTCAGGTACGCCCTGCTTTATCTTTCCTTACTTTCCCCTGTTCATCTCTGCAAGTAATTCCAGAGCTTTTGCAGGAACATGAACATCGATTATGAGCTTGTTGGATTTTACCAGGCTCATCCATTTGGGGCTTGTTTTTCTCAGGATCTTGTTGATTCAATGTTTGACTACCAGAGTAATGGACCAGATGGTGTTGTGATTATTTATGGTAAGCTTTTTGATTCCTATCCTTCATTTTGTTTGTAGATCTTGTCATAAATCTGCGGTGTATTTTAGATCCGGTGAAAACTCGACAAGGACAGCTGTGCATGCGAGCCTACCGCCTTTCCGTCCCCGCTCTCGAACTTTGCGCCAAAAACGATTGGTCACCTGATGCGTGAGTTTTCTTCCGAAAGTAATACTGTTTTGCCATTTTTCCTCACACTTACATGATGGAACATTGAATTTTATGACTTACTTTGTGCTTTTATTATTGCATCGATTTTTACTCTCGTTTTAAAGTCGTATGTACTTTCGAACTTCCATTCTAGTTAACTCTATAAAGATAACGGGAAAGTTCAGGGCCTAACGCACTCTAGAATTATTGCACATAGAGTATTTGCCAAAAAGAGGTCACGTTTTGAACTTTTGTCCATAGATTCTGTCTAGATGTAGCTTAAAATTCTATTTTACCAAGTAGACAACATCCATTCTCAGCTGATCACTTGGAATAGGTTGAGGCATAAACGTCATTGTTGTGCTTGTTAGTTTCGCAAGAATTTTTCGGGTAAAACGAAAGCTTCACACATAGAATCTCACAATTATCAGATTTTGACCGGAATACATATATAACATGGGATTAGTGAAAAATATGTATCTGCTCTTCCATTCACCTACTTTCAGTCAGTTTGCTTTATTCACTGCAATATTTTTTTTAGGGTGAAAGCTGCGAATCTCACCTACCAAACGATGTTTGAAGAGTTACCTATTGTCATCAAGAGTAGTCACCTTGTCAATGTGATGATGGCTGAGCTGTCCCTAGCACCTACTCGAATTGCTGATCGATTTTCGACGCATTTGGAATTGGGTTCCCGACGGTGTGTTGCTCTTTTGAATAATTTCTTTTCTTATAGAATTTGCGTTTACATACTTACTGCTTGAACATGGAGGGAATTAAAATTTGTTTGTCTAGATCGTTGGAGAAAAGCGTCCGCGCCATGATGGCTAATATTGATGAGTTGAACAAGTCGATATCCGCATATGGAAAGTATGTGAATGACAAGCAGCGTCACGACAATATGATTTATAACCTGACACAAAAACGAGTGAGTTTTTTTCTTCATATGATATCATGAAGATTTCTTTGAATTACTTTTTTTTCTCGGATGCTTCTGCTTCTTTTGAATGCTTGTTTTTTTTCTAAAATATTTTTAGCAAGCAGAGAATGAGCAGCGGATAGCTAGAGGTGAACCGCCCTTGTCCATGGATGACATCCGTAAGCAGAAGGAGCCACAGCTACAAACTCGGAATGGAATGCTCGACGCGATGCTGAGCAGCTGCGAAACGCAAGCACTGGCTGATTTCTGTGTAAAAGTGAGTTCAATGAATGCATATCTTGAACTTGATCGGAGGTGTTGCAAAGAAAATACTTCTCTTGTAGAAGCCATAATTTTGTGATCACTAGACAGTACTCGCGTCTATATTGTTGCTGTAGCACAGAATATAGAATTTTACTGTTCCCCCTTTCCCCTCGGGAAGGGCAATCCACACAGTTTTGATCTAAGTTGATCAATAAAGCGCCAGCTCTGTATCTGTAAAGCAAGAACGCATCCTGAAGGCCGTAATAGCGTCGAAGTCAAAGCCAAATTTGCTGCTTGATCGCGTCCTTCCTTTTTCCGCTATCCTCTCCTTATTTGCTGTTAAAGTTTCTCCTCTTTTAACAGCAAATTCTCCTTGGAAACTGCTGATAAGGGGCACCAAGAAGACCACAACTGCGGTCTAGTTCGAGCTCCGAAACCGGATTAGTGTGAAAATTTGGAGTTTATCTTCCTCTGGACCTTTACTTCTTAGTTCATGGAGGGGGAGGTGGTGAGCTGCACGCAAAAATGGGTTTCGACTTCGACGCGTTACTGTGTTCAAGCTGTGTTGCTGCTGCACAGTTGTAAAAAAACCGACATTGGACATTTTAAGAACCATGTTTGGTTTTTTTTAAGACATTTTAGAAGACAAAAAGGCCCCAGACTGTGCGCGCGGGTGGTGGGTGTCCCTAGCCGGATAAGAAAAAGAACCCTGCCTCTTGTTTTTTTTTGGAATTCCTCTTCGAATTTTTCCGAATCTCTTGAGCATTCCAATATTTTCAATCAATTTCCAGGTAACAGGAGAAAATATAGCCAAGCTCTTCCTGGCTGAGGCGCTAGCGGACGACAAAGGAACCACCAAGGATCGATCGCAAAGCTTACTTAACCGTTAAGTGTTGCCCTATACGATAGCGTAAATGTTGTTCTATGTCCTGTAATGAAAAACAGTGAGCAACTGAGACGTCAGCGCTGTCTCGACCCTTTCATTTCCCGTTGCTAACTGTATGCGGTCCTTCTGGTGTCCACATTTTATTGTGGTTAGATATTCTATTGAATTTCACCGTTGTTGGTTCTTCACTATCGATTTGTTGTCACACGACTAGCACTGACAAGTGGGGTGCATATTCGTTGTGAGCATTGTTCTGTTGAAAAGCGCTTGGTTAAAGAATTTTAAGGCTTTATGCTGACCATTGTAACAC
>KN727953.1:0-17620 GCA_000816745.1 Ancylostoma duodenale | reverse complement strand
GGTATTGTCGTGCTTTCTTCTTTTTCACCATTCAATTCTGCAGATGGATGATGTTGACTGAATGAATGAGGAAGTGAAACGATTCACATTCAGCGACTAAACTTATCGATGGAGTAGTGAATGTCAGTAGTAGTAATGAGAAGTCAAAGGATAGAATCTGTGGGAAACTAAATGTGAGTGCTTCCAATGTGCCTTCACTTACTCGTATTATTCTGTTGCTTACAGTGGACGACAATGGCGGTGGCCCATCCGCGGCCTCGAGAAGGACGCCGCGCACACTGTAACCGAGCTTTCTGCTGCTGTTATGCTATTTGTAGCAGCTTTTCCACCCAATTTTAACGATTCTGGACCAAATCGGGAACAAAGAGCCTAGAAATAGCACTCTGGCGACAGACGACACCGATCCCGGCGCGCGCGGCGCGGTCGCGCTGCGTCCTCCCCGAGGCCGCAGATGGGCCGCCGCCATTGCCGTCCACTGTAAATGGCGTTATTAACCACTGTTTCTCGTAAATTTTCAGGTGACACAGCCGTAAATATGATAATTAACTTCACTTTTACAACCATGGTGTGGCTCTGACGCTCTAACTCTGCTACAGGAAGAAATCAAGTGGAACAGAGCTCGGCCATGGACACCTCTACTTCTTTATTTGGTTTTGCACATGCTGAATCCATTTATGCCACTGTTTTGCTTTTTTGCGTGTTTTTATGATTGCACTTGAACAAACGAAGCTTACTTTCTTGAAGTCGAAAATGTACACTAATGTATTGAAAGTTTGCTAGTTGTCAGTCTTACTGTTCGTTTTCCTATCGTAAGAGCACGGATTCGTATCACTATTTCTCATTTCTTTCGATTCATGAATTCCTCTTAAAAATATAGTTATATATGTGTGTGGGATTTTTGCTATAATAAACTATTGCACATTATAGAATTCGCTCGCAGTAGATCAATAAAGACAGAAAATCCCAAGGACGGACGCATTTCCGAGCGCGAATCGATCGATTTGATCACCATACCGGCCGAGCGGCGGCCTAGTAACCGCCGACCCGCGCGCATTTAGCGGCCGGGCGGCGGTGGCGGCGATAGCCCGGCCGCTAGTGGGTGCGCGGGCTGGCCGCTACAATTGTCTGAGTAGGATTAGCGATCGGGGGCAAATCTATTTTCTGAGAATCTCCTGCTGCAACTATCAAGCCAAAGAAGTGCGAAGGAAGATGCGACATATTAATACGATGCGTGGATTTACAGTCCTAGTCGAAAAGATGGACGGATTGCGTGCGCGCTTTCATAGTGTCGCGGCCGCAGAATGGCGCCGGGACCTAATCGATCTCACTTGTAGCATGCTCTCCCCGCACCTATCGTTAAAGGCAACACTCACGGAAATTTTTGGGCTCCATGCACTTGGGAACCCGAGATAACTGCCAGCGTGCTAAGGGGGTGGGTCATAAACTGTCAGCAATGATGAGTGAATCTAAAAAAAAACCGTGCCTGTAACAGTGTCTCACACCGAATATAGGAATGAGTAATACAAACCGGCTGCGGATTTATTGGCAGCGTCACTAAAGCCTTGCGTTACGCTCAACATCGGTCCCTCCCGCTACGTCGCGTACGGCGCGTTGCGTCGCTTGACCTCGTCGAGGTCGGAAAGCTTTCCTTGTGGCGGAGGATAAAGAGGCTCCCATGCCTTGGGGATACACATCCTGGCGGGATATGCTCCCTTGCCGCCAACTTCCACGCCCACAGCTCCCTCGTTGGCGCCGGGTCGTTAGATAGCAGTTGGTTGCTGTCACCCGAACACTGGACGCGCCTTACCTGCAACTTCCAGTCGGTGCGCGCGCTATAGTGTGTTTCACCCGGGAACATAGTTGTGCAGATATTAGAGAAGGAGAGAACGCGAGAAATAGTGCCGTGTTTGGAGAGGCAGCCGAGAAATGCGTATCGCAGGCACAAACACTCAACTATCGTCGTTTGTGAGACGGACTATACCTATGCTGCCTGCGCCCGTTTAGAGCATGCGGCCTGCCGCGCGGGTAACCTGCCCAAAAACGCCGCATCGCGGCGATTTCGACGGAATGGCCTGAGAAGCGTTAAAGTTAAGTAAAATGAACGCGAAAAGCGTGGAACAGCTCCCAAAAGAAGATTTTAAGGGTAAAATGTGTTTCTGGGACTACTTCAAAATGCTTTCTAGTATTTACACGTTTTTTTTTTGTGTTTTATTAGTGATTGTTTCTTTTTTCCCTTTGAAATTTGAAAATTTGTATACGGAGGTTATCTAACACGCTGAACACGAATGTCACGTCCGTTTTGCACCATTACGTACTATTACTGGAGTACGGTAGACAGAATCAGTTTTTACTTTTACTTTTACTCGCCGATTTCAACTTGAAAAAGTTACTCTTCCTGTGCACCAGGGTACCAAATAGGTGAAAACGAGGAGAATAAAGAACTGGAGGCGAAACTGTGCGTAGTTTGAAGGAGTCCGAAAATTTCAATCCTTTTCTTCTCACTTAATTTATTAGAATTTTAAGCGTTTTTAACAAATGATAACATGTGATGCTTTACTAGTTCATAACTATATAGGATGCCTTATAAGTTTTTTCTAAAATGTTTCCAACCTACATTTGTATTTTCTGAAACGTAATCGATTATTAATCCATCACCAGAAGAGGTGTGAGAAATGCCTCGCAGATATGCACTGTGCCTGCAGGCACACCTCAAAGATACAATGCCGTCAGATCGCCACTCCGTACTTGTTTTGTTAATATTGATTTTCTAGAAGTAAAAATGCAACAGCGGAACGATCCCAGAGTGAAAAAAAATGAACTAATATTTAGTAATATTCATAAGGAGTCTCGCTCAAGGCACTTCACCACCTTTTCAGAAGTAAACTTTTACTTCCAGAGAATTCGTTTTTTGTTGTTTTGAATTAGTTTCCTAGTGGTTTTGAAATTACACCGTGATAGTGGATCAAACGAGTGAATTTACCCCAAGCGTGCATTCATCAAATGCTTCATAAATACAAATCCATTAGTTTCAGGAAAGAAAGTACAGCTTTCCCAAGCCTTAATAGTTGAAAAGGACATCACGATGCAAAAGATACCGAATTAGGGACGAGAACGTCAAACTATCAAATTTCACAGGATTCTGAGATATATAGTACCTGCCGTATAAGTTTGAAACACCTCAAAAACGACACTTTGATACAAAAGAGATGTCATATTCGTAATCATCATGTCAAATAACTCCTGGATCGATGTTTTATTCCTCAAAATCGTCAATTTTTTGAAAATTTAAATTATTGGCTTATTTAAATTTGAAAAGTTAGTGTTCGATGCATAATCTTGGGCAGTCTTCTGGAACTCAGCCAACACTCTCCCCAGCTATTTGCAAGCCACGCCTCCCTCAATTTGTATCGAATCTTACGACTTACGATATGTAGAACAGAACATCTACTGAGAACTTGCCACAAAATATTTTAAAGATCACATACAATACGCAAAATGCACATCACATCTACGAATTCAAAAGTGATTTCAGTTGTTTAACTTCAAAGCCTTAAATTTTTCAATGTCTGTGACTCTGTCGCATCTATAGTAATCAGTACTGCCGCACTGGTAATTCTGGGGAAATTATGCATGAAAATAGCTTCGCTTTCCAAAATCAGTTCAATTGTCGCGACCGGAATGTGAAATAACATTCATATGACTAGTAAAAACTGATTTTGTCTACCGTACTCCAACAATAGTACGTAACGGTGCAAAACAGACGTGATATTCGTGCGTGTCAGATAACCCCCGCGTACAAATTTTCAAATTTCAAAGGGAAAAAAGAAAAAATCATAAATAAAACATAAATGATACGTGTAAATACTAGAGAACAATTTGAAATAGTCCCGAGAACACATTTTACCCTTGAAATCTTTTTTTGGGATCTGTTCAACGCTTTTCGCGTTCATTTTACTTAACTTTAACACTTCTCAGGCCATTCCGTTGAAATCGCCGCGACGCGGCGTTTTTGGGCAAGTTACCCGCGCGCGAATCTTCTGCGCGGCAGGCCGCATGCTCTAAGGCTGCATCCAGAGTGCGCCAGCAGGGTCCAGAGTACGCCACGGCAGGCAAACATCGCATGCGTATTGATTGTAGCCAGCGGCATGCCGCCAGCTACATCAGCGGCCGCTGGAATCCGGGGCCGTGCCAGCGCGCGTCCATAGTAATTGTGCTTGTCCAGAGTACGCCAGGTCATGCCGCCGGCTACATAGGCGCGCGCCGCTAATGCCGCTCATGCCGCTGTGACCCATGCCGCTCGTGTAGTCCAGTCGGATGGACTTCATCAGCGGCCCACGCCGGCTTCCTGAGCCTTACTTTGGAAAATCCACTTAGTACATTTCAAATGTTGAAGTATTTATACATTAGCTTGGATATGCCAATTAATAAGCTGCAATTTCTTACTGATTTTGAAGTTCAATGAACTTAGGATTGGAAGTGATGGAAAACTTTTGAAAAGTTCAGCTTTGTCCACGTTGTCAAGCATAATATCACTTTTTGACCCATTGTAGAGTAGTACATGGTCTATGTCGTTTCTGAAAGTTATTAGAATCAAGGAGACATAACAGAAACTTTTAAAAAAGCCCAACAGGATTCAAAGATGTTTCAAGCGATCAGCTTCACGTCTCCAGATAATGTACCAGAATTGTGATGGTAATGACATTATATTGGAAGTGTAATCATTTGGCTGTATATTTACTTGAGTGACAAGCAAGAATGCTAAGTAATTGTTCAATTACAAAGTCCATGAAATGATTGAAGTCTGATGGAAGAGCGGACAGGAACCCCCTCAAAACTTATGAAGAAGTTTTATGCAAAAACATATGGCGCACACTGTGTTCGGGTCCGAAAATTACGACATGTTTGTGTGTTTGCATCCCTCTCGATGGTTTCTAAGTTTGTTTAAACGAAAATATTGTTACTCTTCCCACACTGAAGTTCGAATCTTTGCAAAGTTAATGTTCATATCCATATTTAATGCCTACATTTATTCATCTAATAGCATTTACAAAAAGTTTATACTTTCTTTGTGCAGCTCAAATTTTTACTCCGTTTGTCTTCGCGACACGATTTTGTTCCGGTGCGCACCAATTAACCTGGCTGCGTGAGGATGCCGCTGCCGTTGCCGCCGGTGTAGCCCACATGGCAGCAGCCGTTGGTTTTGTCCTCACTTCGTTGGCGTACTCTGGACGCAGCCTAAACGGGCGCAGGCAGCATAGGTAGCGCGCGCACCGAGGCAGCAACCAACTGCTACTAACGACCCGCTGCGCTCTCGTTATACCCTCTCTTCTGTCTCACTACCCTTCTACTGTCTTTGCTCTCTTCGACATGAAACTATAGCAGTGATGGAAATAAGAACTTGGGAAGAGAAAATCAATGGAGTGAATGATAATAACGAAAAAATGATACTTAAGTGATGCTGTAATTTAAAAAAGACTTAAATAAAGCCGTAATTTAAATTTAAAAAAAGGTTGATTCCAGGTGGTAAAATATTCATTCGGGGGTTATTTGACATGCTGATTACGAATTTGGCATCTATTTTGTATCTAAATGCCATTTCAAAGTGTTCCAAGCGTATACAGTAGGTACCAAATTTCTCACATTCTTTGGGAACATTATAAACTAAGATTATTTGACATTTTATCTCGAATTCGTTTTGTACCGTGATGTGTTTTTTCAACAACTAAGCCGCAGAATGGGTGCAATTTCTTGTCTGAAACTACTGGATTTGTGTTTGTAAAGCAAAGCTGAGATTCCCAAACCGTTAGAAGAATAATTCATGACAACGAAAGAGGAATCGTCTGAACAAAAAAGTTTGCTTCAAAAAAGTCTTCAGCTCCTTCTTTGTGTGTCAAAACCTTTTCAAAGAGATTCTGACGCAGAGAAAAACACTTTTTTACGATTCTCAGCGCCCTATTTTGTCACAATAAAAAAGTATATGAAAAATAAAAAGTCCTCTTTGGGAACAATTTTATGTAGCAATTGAGATTCGTTACGAATATTACTGAATACCAGTTCATTTCACTTTTTTGCTCAGTGACCGCGGTCCATTCGACTTTTGCATTCTTAGTTTCTTAGCGTTCTCTTCGTTCGTGTTGTCATTTTGTCGCGTTTTCTCGACGTTGAGCGTTCCTCCGAGGTTTCTCCACTAGTTTAGGTTCCATCTACACCTCTTTTTCCCTGGTCGGCCACGTGATGAACTAGTCCATGTTCGCCATGAGGGCAGCTTATACTAGCTGCGTTCGTCAGTCGCGTTTCAGTTTCGCTTCTGTTTGCGAAGTGCTTTTCATGAAGACCAGTCAACGCGCCATGCACATCCTCAGTGGAGAGTACGCGCGGCAGCCGTAAAGCTGTAAACGCGTGCGTCTGAGCTGCGACTGCAATGCGACATTGAGCCATAGTCTTCATCATACAAGCGCATGAGCGTCAATCCCACGCATCCAGTATAAAATGCCCTATAGCCGCATCGAGCACCGCGGTGGAAATTTGTAAGGCAGTCGGCGGTGAAACGTTGGAGACGTCATCTTCAACAAGCTGACGCGTGTCCGACGACATGATTTGCAGAGAAAGTGCCAGCGCAAACGCTGTGCTGCATCTTTTCCCTCTTCCATTTTTGAACGTCCATCCCTTAAATGCTGAGGCAACCATGATTGATAGAAGCCCTTAATAATCTAAATCGGACTCGGAAAGCTTCAGGTCCAAAACATCCAGTAGAGACGTTCGGTCATAAGCAGTTCTTCCTACATACACGCGAAAAATACTCTCGCGAATCCAATCGTCGACTTCATCGGGAAATCTTTACTCAATTCAAACATAATTGATTTTTTCAACGAAAGTACTAGGGGATTTGAAAATTTGTGAACGAAGAGGATCACTACTTATACAACACCTTTATTTTTTATAGGGAGCCCCAATTCCCAAAAGAAACTTAGTTATGTCACTTTTCATTCAGATTATACTCGTCAAACTGATTATACTCGTCAAACTATGTAAGAGAAAGAATGGAAAATAGGACGAACTTCTTGTGTTGGCCACATTTGGCCGCCTTCCGAAACGCGGCCAAATGTAGCCGCTTTCCGTGGCCGTTAACGGCTGGCTACATGGCGCCGAATTACGTTTTCCGCCACGTGCTTGACCCCGCCCCCATCTGGCCATTTGGCCATGGAAATGTCGCGCCGAAATTCGGCCTCTTGAGGTACGCCTGCAGGCACAGCACGAATATACCTGCAGTGCCTTGTCAGGTTTAGACTGATTAGGTCTTTCCTGATGTGACGGGAGTCTGGGATGTGAAGATAGACTTTATTATAAATGTTTATTATGTAAGAGGATAACAGTATGATTAGGCTGAAAAAGGGGAAGCCTACCATGATCACCACATAGTCTATCTTCACATCCCAGACTCCCGTCACATCAGGAAAGACCTAATCAGTCTAAACCTGACATGGAGGACCCGGGGAGATCTTTCTCTTTTTTTTTGCTATAAGATTTTTTCCTATTCCTAGCATTCCTAGAAAGCAAATCCAGCAAATCTCGTTTTTTTTCTCGGAAAGCGTTGCTGCATATGGCACTTCTATTATTATAATAGGGCAAATACACTTTGTACTCAAAGTTGGTAAGAAATCCATAGAAAGCGCCGCTTTTGTTGCCAAAGATAATCACTGCTCAGCTGATCTTCTTCTGGGTAATGATACGATAAGCCAGTTTGCCAACAAAGTTTCCATCGACTACAAAGTGAAGGAATTAACGTTTGATCAAGAAACTGTTTCCATAGTCACACTTGGAGATCTGAGTTCGTGCGATTTTTCAGCTCCGGTATATCTATTATCGCACACTACTTTAAAGCCACATACGGATAACGTGGTTTTTGGATCTATACGTACATCACTTCCAAACAAATGGGAATTTCTTGCTCAAGACAACCCAATGGTATCACTACCTTATGGTGTTGCTATCGGTAAAACTCTATCGTGCCCTGAGCTAGATGGAACGCTAGTATTGGGAATTTTTAATGCGAATTTTTCTCCGGTAAACTTACACGAAGATAAGCTGATTGCAACAGCTACCTATTTAGGAAAAGAGATGGAATGGCCACCAATCTTTTCTGTCTAACCTTTTCAGAATCATTCTGATAACGATTCAAAATCTCAAGAAAAATTAGAATGCATATCAAAAAAAGCAGACTTCTCTGAAGATATGGCTCTTTTTCCCCATAAAAATAGGATTCCATTAAAAAATCGCATATGTATCAATCGATCGATACTCTCAGATAACCAACTCAGCCAATTCAACAACCTTCTGGAACAATACCAGAAATGTTTTGTAGGTGAGGATGGTAATCTAAGTCTTTACAGTGGTCCAATAATGCACAAGATTAATTTTATACCTCATGCTAGAACACCTACACAACGACCATACCGAGTCCCTCTTGAGAAGCGAAACGAAATCAAACGTCAAATTGAGGAAATGTTGCGTACGCGCATTATAGAACCAAGCACAAGCAAATTTGCTTCATCAATAGTGCTGGTTCGGAAAAGCTCCAATACGGACAAATGGCGCTTTACCGTCAAATCAATGCAATCACAGAAAGCGAAACGTATTGCATACCCCACTCAGGCAATCGAGCAGCTCTAACCTCGGAGGGCGAGGTCTGGCCCGCCCATCGCTCCTCCCTTTCCAGACAATATCAGCTTTCTTGCAAATGGCAGCAGTGCTGCTTAGTGCTGCTAAAGGGCGCAGCAGACCTGCCTTTGGTCTGCGAACGGAAAGTCGATGACAATTCAGCAGCTCTACGCTCGGACAATAGCGGCAGTGCTCGCAAAGTGTTGCGAGATTGCGGGCAGTCTGATTTTCGAAAATCGAGCCAGTGCGGGCAATGGGGCCTCGCTATGGGTTTTCACTCACAGGAATAATCTTTTTTGTTTCAACATAAACATATCATTTCCTTCTTATTCTTCTTTATTCCTTCCTAGTTGTAGTCTCGTTCATTTGTTCCTTCTTGTCGCTCATACTTTCTACCGTGAGTTTTAAAATGTTCCGCACTGTTTTCTGATTTTTCGTTATCTCATTGGTTTGTATTCACTACCACTATGCACATCGTGTACTTTCAGGAAGTACCACCAATCTCGAACATCAACAACATTGCAGGACTCGTCGGACACCAAACTGTGGTCTCGCGTTCACCAGAGCTTCGTATGTGACTCCATGTTCACTCTTCCCCACTTGGAATGAAACTCATTCCTGTATCATTCAGAAACTACATTCGTCAATATGTTTTCGAGATAAACAAGCTCAGACCGAAACCGGTGAGTTAGATATGAGTGGACATTAGACAGTTAGACATGAGTCACTTCCATTTCAAACCACAACTGTTTTTTTTTTCAGAAGCAGAAGCCGAAGAAAATGCGTGTTTTTCGCCAGAAAAGAGAACGCCGACAAGCTCCAAAACAACATTGAGTGACCGGCCAAAAAGGACTTCACGTCTGTACTATGACCTTTGGGCTAATACAGGGTGAGCCAAAAGTTATTGTACATCGTTCGATCGCTTATTTCTCCGCAGTGACATGTTTTCTGCCAGGCTAGATCTTCTTTAATAGAGCTGGATTCCATCTATTTCCTGATCCCAAACATGCCCTGAAAATTTGCGAAGTAGCGAAGAAATTTCTTCGGAAACTTTCACTGCAGATTTTTGGTGCCGCCAAACGCACCAATTCATCCCGCAGTTTCCGAGCAAAACAGCCACAAAAACCATTTTTGACAACGGTTTTAAGTAGCATAAAAATGATCTCGTATTCCTGAAGAAGATTACAAGATGTAGATGTGAAACGCGCTCAAGATCGGTATTTAGAAAAGCACATAACTAAGCAGTTTCAAAGGTTGCGTGTACGAGAAAACCTAGCCTTAGGTTTCAAAGCGTACAGTTGACCTAGGAGGAAATGCACAGCCGTTTTGTAGCATTTTGAATCTAGTTTCTAGAACTTATTCAAGCGCTGGCTGTTGCCATGTATTCTAGTAGAAAGGGCCCTCGAAAACAATTTGGTAAAAATTGGCCGTCACTGGTACCATAGGGTAGCCGAAGTTTTTCCCTCCTACATTTCTTATAATCCGCCTTCATGAGCAACCCCAGGCAATGTTGGAAAGGCATTCTTTGCGCTTTAAGATCCATATAGGAGGAAAATTTCTTCCAGCAGAGTTGGTGGAGTTCGTAGGGAAAACTGATACAATAATCTGCATTTTTCAAAGATGTGTTTCCAAGCCAGCTACTCCAAAGCATGAGCCTACTGCAGAACCCAGTCCTAACCAAAAAATAGTTTAAGCCTTTCTCTATTCAAAAGAGCGGAATAAAGCTAGGGTTCAGTACGGAGAAATAAAAGAGCGAACGATGTACAATAACCTATGGCCCGCTCTGTATTCTTGAACTTATTGCGTTTACATTTTTTTTGTTATGTTGAAGAACTTGCTCGACATTGGAGCTATTCCGCATTTTGAAGCAATAGTGAAAATATCGGCACTATTCGGCTAGTTCTGCCCCAAAATTGCCAAGTAAAAATTTTCACGCAGACTTCGCCTAGGGTGGGGGGGATTTGAGATGCTAAACACGAATATCGTATCCATTTTCTGCCGTAACCTTTTTGTAGTGTTACGGTAGGTATACTGGAGATCATACCTAGTATATAATGCAGACAATTTGTGACTGTGTGCGTGCGTGCGCACCACTATGTAGAGATGGAGCGCCGCATCCAACGTGGTTTGACATATACCCTCCAATGTATGGAAATTCGATAATCTCTCGAGTGTGGCACAGCACCATAGCCATTCGTACTCAGGCCACGCCCACTTCCACAATGTCGTGGTGGGACCTACCCAGAGTCGTGGTAACCAAACTGCCACTTTTTTGGGCATATCAAATAATCAGAACCGCTGTGATGGTAGGCAAGTAGGGAAGCGCAAATGGTTAAAGGTAGAAAGTGCGCACAGGAGCTAGGTTAATGTTGGGATGGGTGGAAGGGGAAATGCGTTGGAGAAAGAAGTGAAAAAGTCCTCACCAAAATGAGGGGGACATCCTCAGTCAGAATTTCAGAGATACAGCAATATCACTTAAAAAGTATTGAAGACGATTTATACTTTTGAGAGGGCCCTTTTTGTAGAGTTTGACACTCGCTCCTTGGCAGGAAAGTGCCTAGAACTGGGATGCTTCGTAGATGAAATGGCAGCCTGTCTATAGGATAAGCGGCTGACAAGTTTGAGCAAGGGTTCTAACATGTAATGGAAATTTGGCGATGCGTTCATGCACTGTATCCGTTACGATCCGCTGTACTCAAATCCCTCACAAAAGGCCGGGCCAGAGCTGTTAAGCAACGCTTCATGGGTGGCATGCGGTAGTGAGGCTGGATGCTGGAAAACGGCTAATTCATGTTCATATTCGGCTGGTACGGTACTACCAGAATCCTCTCAAATTTTGCATAGAGGGGTTGTTTTGGGCGCCGATCACGAATATCGTATCCGTTCCGTACCGTAACCTCACGTTCATGGAGTACGGTGGGTAGACGGTAGGAAATTGGGAGAAAATGCCGATTTCGTGAGGAAATTGAAGGAGGCATGCAAAATAAAGTTGATATTCGTGATCGGCGTCTACGACTTACCTTTCAAAATGGATAAGATATTCGCGTTCAGCATCTCAAATAATCACCGTACACGAAGATTGGGTCGAAATTTCTGGAACAGAACTAGCCGAACAGTGCCAAAATTTCGTTATGGACTCTTAACAATATTCGCCCATAATTTCTTTATGGGCTAATATTGTTAGACTTGTTATGTTCAAGAACTCGCTTTACTATTCACCTCATGCGCCTATTTACCTCGAAATTAAAGCTATTCTGCATTTTGAAACAATTGTAAAAATTTTTTCATGGGCTTCTTCTAAAAATAATGGAATTATGGGCTAATATTCTAAACATAATCCGTTTACATTTTTCCGTTTACCTCTTTTTGTCCTTGTTATGTTGAAGAACTTGTTTCACTATTTAGCTCATTAACCCATTTACCTCATTACTGAAGCTATTCCACATCTAAAGACGATAATAAAATTTTCTTTATGAATTCTGTGGTTTCGTGCACTGAATTTACTTAAGGGAGTCCCCCCCCCCCGTCTGTTCTAGGGGGATTGTGGGGCTTTTGAGCACCGTTGAGCTCACATGCCCAATAATAGCCCTGCAACAATCTATTGTCGGGGTGCTATGACAGCATTTTAGGGCGACAAAACCTCCAAAAATGCGGTGCAGTAGGGCGACCATGGCATGATAGTGGGGGAACCATTCGAAGACACCTTCTATTGTTTCTCCAAAACAGCAGCTCTACTCGAAGTGTCACGCGCATAGAATTGCTGTTGATGTCGACTAGAGCTGCCCGATTGTCTGAGCATGTCTAAGATATTATAGACCTTATTAGTGGAAAAGAAATATATACCGTTCTCGACTTTAAAGGCAGCAAGAGCAGAAATCCTCGACTTCGAGCTGAGGTGCGGGTGGTGAAGTACAGAGTCAGCACCTCATAAATATGAAAAGAACACAGACAATGATGGCTTACCTGCAGAGGAAATGGAGCTGCCGTCGCGAACACGCCTGGGCGTGTTCGCGCGCGGACGAGTTTTCCCCGGCCCCAGAAGCCATGGCTGCGCCTGGTTTGGCCCATGTGCTGAGTGCTTCGATGTCGGCAGTGTGCGTCCCGCCAAGAAAGCCTGAGAATTCAACGTATTTCGTAGCTTTTGGAGCCGGGGAAAACTCGTCTGCGGGCGAACACGCCCAGGCGTGTTCGCGACGGCAGCTCCATTTTCTCTGCAGGTAGGCCATCATTGTCTGTGCTTGTTTCACATTTGTGATGTGCTGAGTCTGTACTTCACCACCCGTGCCACAGCTCCGCGTCGAGGATTTCGGCTCTTGTTGCCTTTAAAAGTGGATTCTTTCAAATACCACTTGAGAAGAAACACAAAGAACGTAAAGCATTTTCTTCTTTTCTCGATCTATATCAATTTACACTAATGGCACAAGGACTTAAAGGTGCTCCTGGAACTTTTCAGCGAGTTGCAAATAGCCTCATACGTGAATTAAAAGCTTAATGTTTCGCCTATATAGACGATATTATCATCGCAAGCCCAAGCGTTGAGGAACACTTCCGCGATTTGGAAGAAGTCTTTATTCACATCCTCAATTTTGGATTGAAATTGACAGCCGAAAAATGTTCTTTTTCCCAGTCCAAAGTAAGCTATTTGGGCGTGTTGCTGAGTAAAAATGGCATACGTCCTAACCCCGAAAAGACAGCCAGTATTGCAAAAATACCTCGTCCAAATGATGTCAAAGCTGTAAAATCATTCTTAGGAGCAGCATCACATTTCCGTAGGTTTATACCGCGATTTTCTTCCATAGCAGCTCCTTTGAATAATCTGTTAACGAAAAATGCTCAATTCGTCTGGACAAACGACCACGAAAATGCATTTTTAACGTCAAAACGCTGTCTAGTACGCGCACCACTTCTTGTACCCCCATGCTCGGACACCCGTATATTATCCATACGGATGCATCGACAATGGGTATTGGTGCAGGTCTACTACAGAAAAATCCAAAAACGAATACGGAGCACCCATTGGCTTACTGCAGCCGACTCCTAACAAAGCACGGGAAAAATTACGCTGTCATAGAACTGGAAGCTCTAGCAATAGTTTTTGCTTTGAAACATTTTTACCCATATGTGGCAAATGCCTCCATAACCCTAATCACTGATCATGCTCCTCTGAAATCGCCTATGCACAGATCCGACTCGGTCGGAAGACTAGCTAAATATCAAATGTCTATACAAGCGTACGATATAAAAAATAAATATCGTGCTGGAAAGCACAATACGCTTTGCGATTTCTTAAGTAGATATCCAGTACCAAATGCTAATTCCATCCAAATTAATTCGCTACCTATTTTAGAAGAAGTCCGGCAGAGTCAATCCCAATCGCAATATAAAGGCCTCTTACAATTTTTATCGGGAGAAATAGATGATTCTCCAGCGAAATCTCCAAACCGCTAGATAATTATTCTGTTTTCGACAACACTTTGTATTCTACCTTGCAAGGATCACCGAAACTACTTGTACTTCATAAAAATATGCAAAGTAAAATTATTGCCGTATTTCACGATAATCCTTTAATTGGATCTCATCTTGGTATAAGAAAGACTTATAAATCAGTCTCTTCCAAACATTTCTGGCTGAAAATCTGCAGTGATATAGCCAAATACGTGAAAACACGTCCTGTTTGTCAAAAAGTTAAGACACCTTCAGGAAACATCATTCGCGAAGAGTTAGGTTCCTTTCCCATACCTCAGCGACCTTTTGGAAAAATGCACACTGATATAATCGGTCCTTTAATTCAATGCATTAACGGTAATAAGTTTATTTCCATAACTGTTTGCGCTTTTAGTAAGTTCATAATCTGTACATCCCTTCCTAACCAAACCACCGACATAGTAATCAAAGCCTTAATTAATGATGTAATGTCAAAACATGGTATTCCAAATAGAATCGTTTCCGATAGAGGATACAATTATACCAGTGATTTACTCTCTCAGCTCAATAAAACCCTAGGAATCTCGAACAATTTCACTACTAGCTACAATCACAAAGCGAATGGACAGGCCGAACCACCTGTCGAAGTCATAACAGACTCACATCTTATTGCAGTCAAGCAAAAGATTTGTGGTCTGATTTTTTGCAGCCTATTGTTTTCGCTTACAATTGCAGCATTCATGACACTACAAGATATAACCTCTTCTCCGTTGCGCTTGGGAGACATCCAATCACGTGATGCGATATTCTGCATCAGCTACCATCTCGTCTTTCATTTGCCACGGATAGCTTTTCCGATCAATTCCAACTGGCATTGAAAACCACAATCGTTGATGTCGGAAAGCAAATCGCGCAGAAGGCAACCATTTACAAGTCAGGTTACGATTTCCAGCATAAAATGTTTTCAAAGGACATTTCCATTGGAGACTTGGTTTTGCTAAGAGACGATAGAGTTCCTCCAAAGTTCACAACCCAATGGAAAGGCTCTTTTGAAGTAACCCAAGTTAGTCGTTCTAACATTACGATTGCGAATGTCATAGGTACGTCTACACCTCAGACGGTACAGATTGGCAGATTGAAAATATATTGTGAACGTCCTGCGTCGGTTAGCGTTTCCACCCAAAATCAACCCAGTGGTAATTCACAACCCTCGGAAATGCCAAAAGACGTAAGACAACCTACAAGACGTTCTCAGCGTCTTTTGAACAAAAAAACCTTTCCAGCGTTCCCTTAGATCAGCCTGTGGAGAAGAATTAATAGCTATCTAATCACGTTCGAAAGACAACGATAGTTATTGATAGCTTCAGGTAAAGTTTTGTTTTATATCTTTTTGCAAAGAAATTCTTTGAAATGGCGATTCAAAGAATACTATTCATGGAAACACTCCAAATATTTTTTTAACTCGCCCGTATGCTGAATGAAAACATCCCTTCAATAATTCGAGAAGACGACATCATTTGTTCGACCCATAGCTTAGAGTTGAAATGTCTGTTTAACCATTTTTTCACTATTCTCCCCTCCCCCCCCCCCCTCAAATCATGTTCGGTTTCAACATGCTACATGGAAACTCCTCCTCTCATCTTCACGCTACACCCGCGACAACTCGTTACTATCTCGTTCACGCTCGAGGACGAGCTCCCAACTTTGGGGAGGGTGCAGTTGTAGGTCGTAATCACGTGTCGTGATTCACCGAAGCGGCTCCTCTCTGGGAAACCCGCTGATTCGACGAGCAATGCAGATTCAACTCCATGTTTTCTCTCTAGCTCGAGGACGAGCTTTTTCTGTGAATGGAGATGTCGGGATCAGGGATGTGCGTAATTACGGTTTACGAATAGCGATTTACGGCCATTTTTCGCAAATTTTTTACGATTTACGATTTACGAAAAAGCGGCCTAAATTTCGTAACAAAATCGTAAATAACTGTGAGAAAGGGAGCCCGCCGTAGGACTCGAGCTAAAAGTGCAAATCTGCCTAGTTCTTCTGTGTTTGCATTTCGCAGCAATATTAAGATCAAATTCGCTTAGTTCTGCTGCAGTTTCCGTTATTTAAAGACGGCGACTTATACCGAAATCATTTTCGAGAAGACCTGCTAGATCGCGGAGATGAGATGCTTAAAATGCAATAGGAACATCAATAGCCACAATTTCTCTTTCCCTAACGGTGTTAAGCTATCGCAGGAAGTACGAGCAGTCCACCAAGCATCTGTTATTCGTCAAGAAGTTTCGTTTTGTTTTCTTTTTCAGATTCAACTTCGGTTTCGTTTAGTGCCCAAGGAGCTTTTCTGCCCGAAGCAGGGTCAAGCGTGATGTTGGTAAAAATTCGACCCCAAAGCGACCCCCTGTAGGCGGGAAAAATGCGGCCCCTCTCTAGAACATTTTATTTTTTTTACGTTTTCGGTCATCGTAATTCAAAACTTTCCAAGTATCCGGGAGATATTTTTGAATTCAAATAATCTTCAAAATTAATTTTTCACTTTTTAATTTCTAGTTGTTGTTTTTAAGTTTTATTAATGAAACAACCGGTCAGTTGTCGCACATGTCTATGTCACACATCTACACATTTATTATAGGCAACTGGAGTGACGCAGAAGTCGTATTCATGTTCAAGCACGTGCAGGGTTCGATCCCCGTCGAAGCCTCATTTTTGACAAATAGAAAAACGCAAGTGGAGCAGTAGGACGTCAAGTGAATATGTGTATGAACAAGAATAAATGGTCAGAGCCTTTCTCGAGCGATGAAAGTCGCGCGTGAGTGGCTTTGTTCCACCCAGAGTTAGAATCGTACATGTGTAGATGTATGGTTGTTTCTCACGAAATTCAAAAGGGTTAGCATGTGACCTGGGAAAAGGGCTCAAGTTGTTCTCCTATCAGGAAGATTTGCGCTTCCTGTCACACATCTTCTCATTTTGGAAAATTTGGTCTTTTAGGGTTCAATTGGTTGGAGTTTCGTTGGTAAAAACATGGAAAAATAGCTATTTTTACCAAAGAATAAATGGCAGGGAAGATATGTGAATGGATAAATTTAAAGGATCTCTATGAATTCGAGGAACATGTGAAAATCGCTTAGCCATAATATGAGGACGACGTATGTATGACCATATCATCTTGACGTAAAATCTTATTGATATTCTTCTGTACAAAGTTCATTCGGTCTCCCTGAAATCCGGTCATTCGAATTTATCAAGTCTAAAAATTCTTTATTATTTTCATTCTTTTGGCTAGCCAAACAGTCCAATATCTGAGTGAGTCGTTCATTCGGATAATTGAAAGGTCCATCAATTGAATGATTCAAAAAAGGAATATCTGCGAAAGGAATTTCAATCGGACTTTTCATATTTGGAATACTTGAAAATTTGTGGCTTTCGAACTTCTCGAAAGATCGAATATTTTTGAAGAATGGAATGCTTCAATGTATGGTCACTAGGGATGTATGGTCACACCTCATTTATTTGATATTGGTGGATTATTATTATTATTATT
>KN727952.1:0-20169 GCA_000816745.1 Ancylostoma duodenale | reverse complement strand
CTTGCGGAGGGTGCGGCATGTTTTCAACACGGAAATGTTTGTTCATTCGATAACAGCTACTGCTGAGGAGTTCATTTTAATGGGCAACCACAACTTCTCAGCTTCGCTTTTGCTAGCTTCCTAGCGGGGAAACTCGTCCGCTCTAATATGGAATCTGGCCTTCAGAATAGGGTTTTTGACAGTTTTTTCGGGCTTCAAGCACATCTTTGGAATCAGCGCGTCGAGTAGGGCCAGATTCAGTTGATATCTCGTTGCCCTTCACGAGGTGAGACACTGCCTTTAAGTATAGAATATGGGTATGTCGGGCGTTATCTCCACCAAACATGGTTATCAAAAGCACTCAATTTGAACTCGCATTCGTTTCCCAAATAACTCCTGCTGCTGTCTCCATGTGAAAAAGAGTCACTTGTTTTCTCCATTCCTTCATTTCTCCTTGAAGACAGCTCTCAAAGTCTTTGCCGTCACATTACCCAGTTTACAAGGTTTGACAGAGTTGCGCGGGCTCGATATGCAAGAAGGAGAGAGTGAAAGCTACTCGTGATCCGGCTCGGATTTTCGCACTTCTTCCTCCGTCCTTTAATTGTCATCCGAGGATACTAGTTAGAGATGCGAGAAATGGGCCTAGATATGTGATCGGATCAACAGTGTCACAGCCAAGAATGATCTTTGCGAAGTTTCAAGCCTAGACTTGTGGACGAGTTGTCCGTAGATTACTTTTCCATCGTCTCATGCAGTTATGAGGTGAGACCGGAGGTCTATGTACGCAGAATGATTGCAATGCTTTGAGCATCCATTTGAAATAAAAGGGTTGAAGTACTCCAAGAGTTGGTGGAGCATTCACTATTGATGGAAATTTTTTTTCCATTTGAAATGTTTTTACCTATCATGGATGGCATTGTAGGACCTCGGGGAGCGAAACCTGCAGAAGCCCGTTACCGCAAGAGCATGTTTCGAATTACGACTACCTCCAAGCCATGCACGGACACTAGATGTAGAACTCGTCCACAAATTCGCACCTGTGACGTAATAACTGGACACTGTTAGTCCTGACGCTGTTGATCCGATTGGATTTTTTGTCTTCCTTCTCGCACCTTTGACTGGATGTCCTCAGGTGATAATTAGCGGAGGGAGGAAGAGGTGCGAAAATCTGATCGGATCAACCGCCTGTTCCCCAAATCAAAACATTACGATTTCGCTAACTGGGAAGGGAGGGAGAAAATGAATACTTCGACAGAAGCTAACTCTTATGGTAGTCGAACAGCTACTTCCATATGATTACTCCCAAGCCCATGTCTTTCAAAACTTTCGGAGTGTTTGCGACTAAATTTTCCGTGGCTGCTGCCACTCTCGATAGCTATGCTCCTAATTTTTGGTAACACCAAGGAAGCGTTTGCAGTGGAGCTCCAGTGTTATGGAAAGAAATAATCCGATTCGTGCAGGTGCTTCAATTGACCAGCGACTTTATGACGCGTCGATTTTCTTGCAATTCCTTTGAAAAATTCGACTGAGCATACATAGAACTGGCATGTTGTACGTTATCTCAAGCAAACAAGGTTATCAACAGCACTCAGTATTTGAACACATATTCGTTGCCTGAATAACTGCTGCCCTACGTACGTATGTATTCCTCTACTTTCTACACGTGATAAAAGTCACTTTTTCACTTCATTCATTCATTTCTCCTTAACTGACGTGCAATTGCGCTGGTGGTTATGTTCGCTGGGGGACCAGTAGGTGTGGGTAAAACTCAAAAATTCATGTGGAGATTCTGCAAAAGAAAAATATAATAAGATTGAGTGGTTAGAAAGAAAGTGGTACTAGGAAATCATAAAGACCGCATTACTGTCTATAAAAGGCGGTAGAACAAGGTTTTCCAAGCCACTGATCCTAGTATGACATCCCATATGATTTTCTTCATCGCACTGCCTGAATTCTGTCTATGGCCGCCAAGCGCTTATCACAATTATCATGATCGTTCATCGTATTTGCAGCACAGTTCTCAGTAGCATTAATTGGCAAACGTGGTAAAGGGTCGTTTTTATGTACATATATTCGTCCTTTAGCGATAAAAAAGTGCGAAAACTCTGCTGACTCAGGTCAACGTGACCGTGCCACGTGAGAGTCGATACGGAAAGGCTTATCATTCGCATTTATAATCAAAACACCATGTTCGATCTTAAGAAATAATGCTCTTCATCGAAACTAGTGCAATGTCGTTTGTCCTAATTTGTCATAATGGTGATCGCTCTTAAGAATACCCGTTTTGTGGATACTTACCTTGAATTATGAAAAAAATAGTTTTTTTTTTTGACAGACTTCGAACAGGAGGAACGCGAAATCCTTTTCGCCAAGCCACCTCTTCTAGGCAGGGGAGGGGGGAGCTTGAGAAGGCTTTGTTTACCAGTAATGATTGCGTATCTACACAGTGGGGAGTTCATCCTTCTAAATGTCCTTCTAAAGGTGATATCAAGTTTTGGACTGCTCAGAAGTCTACGAGAAACTCCTAAATGTAAACTTCTCAAAGTGCTCCCTATTTTCCTTCGTTTGTTTAATTATACGAAAACATTCATATGGTTCAAAGCAAATTTTTGGGATGGAATTTTTTTGTTTGAAATTTTTCTGGAATTCCAACTGCTCCGAACAGGACAAGACCAGAGCATCATTTTTAATGTTGCCTCTGTTCAGAATGTTTATTAGTGTATCCTCTTCGAGAATGAGAAGTGTATTGAGTGAGTTTTTCACATACCATCATTTCATAAAAACATCTGGGTTGATTGGAGCATTTCTTTTCACTGCTACATTAAAATCCTAAACATTTTTGAGAGTTGTTCGGCTGCGACATAACTTTTCCCCTCACTTTTTAAGGAAAGAACTTGTTCAGATAAGAACATTCAGATAATGTCGACAGAACTTCTGATATCGTTTTTGCACGAGTGCATGGTCATTTTTGAGAACGATAAGGAATAGAATTAATAATATGATCTAGGAATAGAATTATTAATGTGATTTAAAAAACTGTTAGTGGTTTATGGGAATATTAGTACCGATCGTTGAACTTATTATTAGCCTCGTCCAATCTCCCAAAAATTGAAAGAAAAATTTGAAAGAAAAAGGAAGAAAACATATGTTTTGTTGGTAAACTCGATATCATGCACAGAAATAGTCTTCATGCTTCTGGAATGTTGTTTTTTGAGGATCCAATTCCAAGTTCGTGATAAAGCAAAAAAAAGTAGTAAAATAGCTCGGACCCTCTGTGTATTGGTATACAGCTAATATCCAGGGCATAACCTGGACGCGACGACTCCAAGGCTGTCACAGCTCACACAGCTCGATTTCGAGATTTTCACGTGAGAGGAATCATCATGAGCTCCTGATTGCAATGGTATACGCGTGTTCCGGGCAAAGCTGTTGGAAAACCCACTTTGGTCGCGCACCTAGGCTCACCAACTTTTGTGGAGCTTGTGGGCGTAGACTAGGCGAGACTACGGGTTTTCAACACCATCCATGCTGGTGACACATGGTGCGCACCTTCCATGCTGATGAGGAACTATCGCGAAGATATCGAATTTTGTCAAAAGGTGCGCTCTTGCAAGTCTGTTCTTTTGAAACCTCGTCCTCCCGTCCTGGCTTCGCTCCCAGCTTCGCGCACAACCTCTTCAAGAAATTGCCTCCGAACAAGGGTCTTTCGGCAGTTTCGCATTCACATATACCATTTTGATCAGCAGCTCCACACTCCAGACTCCCTCGTCACTCTGGTGCCGATGATGTACGTCAAAACACATAAAAGTGACGAAAACACCGTTTTCGGAGGGTTCGAAGGTGGGACCACTTGGGCAGAGCGGTCCGCATAAGTGCTGACTGCCACGGCTGCAGCGCTGGCCAACACGTCTTTGCGTGTCCGATCGATAAGATCAACGGCTTCACACGTCCACTCGGCTCAACAAACTATTCCAAATCCCATCCCGAATAACTATTAAAAATGGGTTCAAAGACCGTTTTGAAATATTTTAGGGATACCGCTGGATTCAGCTCATCGAGGAGGTTCAGATAAAACCTCAAATGCGAAAACGAGGTGGCACACTGCTTTTAAGTCGCTAGCGTTGATTCAACGTGGCGCTCCTTCAGAGCATCAATCCTAACATGTCGTATATTGCAGGAGCATGAATCTCTACCTGTTCGCATTCGTTACTCTGGCAGCTGCTCGTCAATACCTGAGCCCAAACAGAGTTCCTAAGTGGAAGACAGACAACCCCAACTATGGACCTGATTTTGGACAACCAGAGCAGATTCACCTCTCTTTAGGAGGTACAGTTTGTTTTTTTTTTTTCAAGGTTCTCTATCATTTAAATACAGACATCTTCATCATAACTTTGCGAGCATGGCATAGCATTCCCTGTATGTTTTTCACTTGAATGTGAATGTGACCATTAGCACTAGGTGAGTGGTCGTTGATCTTCAAAAAAGGTCCACACTTAGGGAAGGTTCCCAAAATGCGTTTACAATCTGTATAAGAAGCCAAATTTTCCGTAATTTCATTCCGTAATTCCAACTTCTCTGGGTTTTCAATTTGTCAGGAACCAACAAGGGGAGGATGCAAGATGTCCGTTGTTGATGTTTTGACAGGATATACGTAGCTCATAATATGGTTCTTTTCTTTTTTTTTTTATTCCGAATCCGCTTTCCATTTCTGTTAAACGCTGTTGCGAAAGAAATCATGAACTTTATCACTGAGATTACTTATGGTAAATACCCGAACCCAATAACACGTTTACCCATACGTGACGTTATCTATACCCAGCTGCTATCCATCCACACGGGACTGGTGTAGGCCTATCCTTAATTCTTTGTTTCTAGTATTATTTTCATAATATCTGATCATTAATACATGTATAGATTTGGAGTTCATTTTCTACCACCATTAGTTTTGAGATCACGGCTGTTCATATCCCCAAAATGGCTGCAAACTCGCTTTTTTTCCGACGCCCAGCCCTTGTTTTCCACGCCTTCAGTCCCCGTCCATAAGCCACATTTGCACACCCTTCATAGATCCGTGGTCACCCGACTGATCAGTGTTTAAAAGGGCAGAATATGTTCTTGAGGACGGGGATCTGTTGAGAACTCCTATTCAGAATCTCCAACCGAGATGGTCGTTACTTGGCTGACATTCGATGACCCTGGAAAGACTTTGGTTAACTACGGACCTGCAACAGAGAAGAAGCCATCACAGGTGATGACCTTTCATTTATAAAAGAGTTATTTTGAAAGTAGCAACAGGAGAGTTGAAAACTTTATCGAGAAAAAGCGCTGAGACACTGTCCTCAGTTTAAGTTTTTTTCAACACTCTTTAACATTGGCTTTTCCCCACATGTCTACATATTATGCGCTTACCTGGAAAAAACAAAGTGGTGGTAAAAATACTGCCACATTTCTTCCAACACTACATAACGTTGGATATTTGGGTCGCCCCCGATGTCCTTGCAGTTCCCCTTGGTTTTCCAGAAAAAAAATGCCAGAAAAACGTGACGAGAATGTCTGTGTCTCAAAATAAAAGAAAATGCTTGAAAGGCTGTCATTTTCAGAATCACTTCCACACATCCCTAGTTCTAGGTTATTGAAGGCAAATGTACGGAATTTGTTGACAAACAGAAGAAAACAAAGCGCCGCTACATTCATCGGGCAACACTCTCAGGACTCACACCTGGAACAACATACAGTGAGTGAGAAACCATTAGTTACATTCTGAAAACTTATCCGTTTTGTGGACTGTTAGAGCAAAACACTGAGGAATACTCTGCCCAGTGGGAGTTCTACGAAAAAATTACAAAACATAGTCGCCATTGTGCTATAAATATTGCCTTCAGGTTTTTCATCAGTCGCGAATTTTGAACTGACTACTTTCGACTCAAGACCTTTCTTTAATTTCTCCTATTGAATTTTTTTATTGGGCACTGGATTTATCTTGCATAACTACACCCCTAGAATTCATTTTGCGTCAAAATGCAGGTGGAAAAGTGGTAAGGTGGGGGGGGGGGAGTGTCCCATAGTTACGAAACACACTGTATATTGTTTACCTCCTGTGGTACACAGTAGACTGTTTACCTCCATGTAAATAATTTCTCTTCGTATCCTTTCAGATTATCGCGTTGGCAGCGAATACGGATGGAGTGCTCTCTATAGATTCACGGCTTTATCGCCGAGGGAGGACGGTGGCTATGAGATAGCAGTCTTCGGAGACCTAGGTAACCAAAATGCGCGGTCGCTTGGCAAGCTGCAGCAGCTGGCACAGGACGGCGACATCGACATGGTCTTCCATGTAGGTACGCGCAAGCGCTCAGCCATAGGAAAGTCACCACACCATTCCACCTTGCAGGAGACTTCGCTTACAACATGGATACTGACAACGGCAGGGTCGGAGACGAGTTCATGCGTCAGTTAGAGCCCATCGCTGCCTACGTGCCTTACATGACTGCCGTTGGCAACCACGAGGTTAAGCTTGGATATAAATAACTTAGAAGATTTCGCGATCGCCGTATACGCCAGCATATCTGTCCTTGCCACAGTTCAGATACGCAAGCGCTTACAGTATGACAAAAATAATGTTCATAGCACCTAAATAGATGAAAGAAGAACGAAATTCGACCCGTTCTTCTCATGTCGTCGTAAAGAAACAAACTTTACAGGGAATTATTCCAGATTGCTTCGGGACCCGTTGCATTTCTTTCAGGACAATAGTATTAACACTGTTGGTCATTTTTTAGATGAAGACGAATGCACGGCACCTCTCAGAGAGGGATTGAGTAACCCTCATTTTTTATTGCCATTTCTTATTGTGCCGCCGTGTGCCGATAGTGCCTTACACTAATTATGTATATTATAATACTGCCAAGGAGCATATCTAAGAAGGACACTGTGGAGAACAATCTATACTAGTTACTTGTTGATAGTTGCTTTCGTCGCACGAGCGACGAAATGAGAAAAGATAGGACTAGAGGACTAGACACACCTCTGGAGCTGGCACACTAAGGTAACGTACGCACGCATTGCGGCGTCGCGACGAATCGCGGCAGTCGTAAAAATTTCTTCCCATAAATGAGTGCATGCGCCTTGGCGTAACCGTTGCACGCATCCAGTAAGAATTGCCCTTTGCTTGATTGAATATACCCTGTGGGGTGGGGGGGGGGCCGGCATACATAGTCGTCACTACATAGGTTGCCAAGTTTTTTTTATTTGCCAAGAAGACCAATCTCGCACTAAATTATCAGGATTGACTTGTTTGAAAATTCCTAACAGATTATATGTGAAAGAGCTGTTGTGGAGGCTTGGCCGACGCACAGCGAAAAAGGGTAGACTCTAAGTTCCAGTGGAGGAGCAGTGCTTTGCGCGCAGCATCACTGAAATTAGGAAAGGTTATCTCGTACGAGAGTGGGAGTATGAGCCACGTAAGCAGTGTAGTTAGGTGGAGTTGGTTAAATATTGTAGCAACTCGAGAACCGCTGCAATAAACTTCATGGCGCATTTCAGAGGATGGAATGAACTAGATGCTCGAGTTCAGTCTAGAGTAACACACACGTTTAGGCGGCATCAAACTTCTCACATTATGCGAATCGCTTCACGATGCCAAGAACCGACGACAACATGCTCTACAGGTGAGTTACACTCGTCCAATATAATTGGGATTTTGAGGGCATCGTGCAGCGTCAGCGGAAATCGAGGAAGTCTTTCAGCACTGGTGGTAGGAAATATTATGCTGTGAAAGGTGGAGGAGTGCTCTAATGCTCGTACTCGTTATGGTTCCTTGAGAGTTTTAGCAAACCCATCGAGCGGAGAAATTTCGTTGATGAAAACATGATACGACACTCTGATTGTTCCAGTACGGCTACTACGGACCATATGATTCATGTGAAGCTGTCGAAAGTGATCATTACCCCTTCAAAACATGTTATGCTTTGAGAATGAGAATGAATGAGAAATAATTAATATTCTCTTATGAGAATGAGGACATCTTGCTGGCTGGTGCAGGTATTTGTTTTGAAAACTCTTGGGCCAAAATAAACTCACGTCTTCAGTACAAATAATTGAATTGAAAGATTTGATTACTAGTATACGTAGCAAGGACCATCACTCGTTCATTTTGTCGTTATAGACCACGTCTGCTAAAGTTGTGCATGCCTAAAGTTGTTTCCTATTTTATTATCTTGAACATTAGTTTCTTTTTGCTATTTCCCATAGCTACCTTCAACATTGTTGTATCTGTCATGCAGATCAGGATGTTGTGAGAAATTGTGGTGCGGCTACGGGCGTATGAAATAAATAAGTAAATAAGTAAACGATGTATAGCACGGCTACTTCACAGTAGCGGACGCAAAAGTGGAGAGGGGGAGAAGGGTGAGAAGAAAAAGTGGGATCTCCGCCACATATTAGGAGATCAGGTGGTTGGACTTCATTTTAGAGAAAAATATATCACATACGTAGGTTGGTGCATAATTAATGTGGCTTTTTTCGCGACTTCTTTTCTCGATGAAAACTGAGGCTTTTCAAATGGTTTTTCATGAAAACAATCCCCTCTTTCCACTTATTGAAGCTGCTTTTGATGGCCGCATCCTTATCCGCCGTAATATGCTCTATCACTTCGGGAAAACTTGGTAATGCAGCGTTCGTTTTGCGATCTCAGCGCGCCTTTCAATGATGGACCAATCAGCTAGGCTAAGTTGAAAAGATTGTTCATATTCATAAGGTGCGAGTTTCACAGATGAAGAAAGAAGAGGTTGGCCATCAAATTCTGAGCACCAGGAATTTTGCGCGGCCGTGGAAGAGGACGAAAGCTTGAGAAAGGGAATGCTGTCCGAACTTTCCAATATGGACCATTCGACCATGGTTCTTCCTCTCAAAAAGCTCAGAAAAGCATGGAGATTGACCGAATGCGTCCGCACAGACTCTCAGAGAGGAACAATGTTCGACTTCCCACTAAATGTCTGTAGCAGAACAAGCAGGCTTCATTTCTGAAGAATCTCGCCAATCGAGCACCCCTCCCTTCCACGGCTGCCAAATGTTCCTGATCGTCCAAATTCAATCGTAGGTCTCTTCCTTCTTCATCTCTAGGATTGCACCTTCCTCCTTGAAATACTCAAGTATCCTTCCACTTGGCTTTGCTGTTTTTTCTTCACCCAAAATTTCCTTGAGATCGCGGAATGAGTGTGCTGCATTCCAACATTTCCGGAAGAGGTAGAGCATGAGATGGTGAATGTGGATACGATTTTCGATAGCACCATTGGTAAATGAAAGAAGGCGATTATTTACATGGAACAAACCATTGAAAAAGAGTCAACTTTTAAAGTGAAAGGGAGTCGCGAAAATCTATATCAATTATGCGCCAACCTTGTATTATAAATTGATTTTGGAACTGAATAATTATGAGTAGAATACAAAAATTGATGATACCAGTAAAGAAATGGAAGTAAGCTAATGCAAAATTATCAGCCATTTTGTAGAGTACTTTTCAAAGAATTTGGCGACCCATTTTCGAGGGACAGCGTCCCCCACCCTGCCTGAGTCCGCCACTGCTAGCTAGCTAGCTGCTCCACATCTTGACAACTCGATGTTACTAGCAAGCTGGAAGTTCTAGTATTCTGAATAAAGCTCCTTGGATAACATAAATCCAGTTCCTATATTCGCTATGAGATTGAAATTCACCTAACTGGTATGCATTCTTATGGTAGGATTTCAATGACGACGTTTCACGAAGTTCATCTCGAACCATTCTTTTCAGTTTTGACCTCGGCAGCGCTCATTTCATTTTCTTCTCTACTGAGTTCTACTTTTCTACCGAATATGGATGGAAGCAGATACAGAACCAGTGGAACTGGCTGATGAGTGATCTAACGGTTGGTTAGCTCACAGAAATATCTACATTTTACCCATGTTCGGTATATCCTGTTGTACGCTTTGTAGAGAGGAGCGACCTATTTCCTGGTCACAGATATTCAGGTGTTAACTTGCCGTTCATAAGCGAAAAAGTTCCTGTATTATGAAGGGAAGATACCTGTACACATCGATTTCATATAAAAAAGGTTCTCATACCAGTACAGAGACACTAGCAAGAGGAAGTGAGAAGAGGGCGAAAGATTCCAGATTCCATCCATCTCTACGACATTCAAATAAACGTATACTTTTATTTATCAAAATTTATTTGAGTTAACCAAAACGAATTCCATTCTTAAAAATTTGGCTATTCGGAATCCCCCGTTCCTTTTTCTATTAGAGGCTCATTTCTTTCTCGCATCTATGTTCATCTCCGACAGTTAGTGGCAATTTGGAGAGTGAATCTCACGGTACATTAGTTACGACAGTTTTTAATCTGTAGAAGTATCTGACAGAAGTTTTTTATCTGCAGATGTCAGGTACATAATTGGGCAACAGGTGCGTAAAACTACCAGAGCGAAGCACCTGCATCTGAGGTTTGTTGGTGTCGAGGGAGGGTGGATAGCTTTAGCTTCAGTTGACGAATTTGCTGAAGCCAGACACGCCCACACGGAGAAGGTCTTTTAGAATCGTTTTAAACGCAGCACAATACTTGAGCCGTTGCAAAAGAAAACCAGTAGGTAACGAGCGGACGATCTCGAAAAACGGCTACTAGATCTATCACACAGAAAATATGCTCTTAAACCTGTCTGTGATCTAGAGACTAGTGGCTGGAACCCGGCAGTGCTACTTACATGCTATTAAATGGACTCGCTGAAAAAGTATATCTCTACTTTTGCAAATTCTCTTTGGTTCCTTCCCTTACCTTGCTTCTGCTTCGCCTCTAGCCTTGCATTTGCGCATCTTTTACAATGTAACCTGGAAATTACTACATTTTTTTACATGAGTGGTTTCCCGTGACGAATTTATCAAGCAACTACTAAGTACTCAAAATTCCTTGGAAGTAATTAGCAGACAATGCTTATCCTGAGTTTACATTTACATTATCATATTTTTAAGGAAGCCAATGCCAATAGGGAGAACGTGCCGTGGATTTTCACTTTTGGCCATCGGCCGATGTATTGTTCGGATTTCGACGGAGACGACTGTACTAAGTACGAGTCTATTGTGAGTTTTTCATCATTATTTACAGCACAGGTTAACTAGTGACCTTTCCTGGATTCTGCTGAGGGGTGATTTTTATTTTTAAAGAAATGGTAGAAATTATTCCGATGCCAAAAGATAAAACTAAGGCTTTTTCAGTCGGTCTCCTATGTCATGAATTGCAGATTATTGCAGATTCGAACCGGCTTACCTAAAACACATGCGTATGGACTGGAGAAGCTTTTCTATCAGTTTGGAGTTGACGTCGAAATATGGGCGCATGAACATTCATATGAACGGATGTGGCCGGTCTACAACAGGACGGTACGTGTTTCAGTTAAGCACATTAAGGGCGAAGCCAATTTTTGCACTCTTTTATATTTTCTGCTGATGCGATCGATAAGATTTGGATGGGAATCACAAAGCAGAACACAGTGTCACCCCACCTTTAGATTTTCCCATTTTGAGATGAGTTTGGCTAAAATATCGCCGTCTCCGAATCCCTTGAAAATTTCAGGTTCCTCTGTAAAGAATGCACTGTCTGTGCAGTGCGATTCTACCTTCTGAGGCCTTAAAACAAAATATTTAAGGTTTACAACGGAACTGTTTCACCTTATACGAACCCATTGGCACCTGTTCACATCGTCTCCGGATCAGCTGTGAGTTTATAGAATTGATAAGTGCATTTAGTGGTTTTGAACGTGAACTTCATTTACGACCACAGTTGAAATTGGATCACAGTTGGCGATGTATAATGTACGGAATGTTCTGAATTTTCAGTGATCAGAACTTCTCCACCTAAAATAATGTTTAGATGTAATAAGAAATAATATCGTGTGGAGAAGCTCTGATATCATACATCGCGATAATTTCTTAATGCTTATGGCACTATAATTTCAATGAAGTATAGTACCTATGCGATCCCTACAAATCCACACCTTATGCTCCTACCAAGGGGGATAGGAACCACGCCTAACCGCCAGTGTTGAATCGTTATTTAAGGGCTGCCGAGAGAATACCGATATGTTCGTATCTGACCCAGGACCATGGAGCGCCAGGAGGTCTAGCGATTACGGTTTCGGGATCCTCAGAGTTCACAACGCTACTCATGTACACTTCCGACAAGTTGCCGCACACAAGGTAGTAAATCGTTTGATCAGCCGGAGAAGCTGTATCATGTTGATGGTCTACTTCCAGGATGAGACTCAGGACGATTTCTGGATCACAAAACACCCTCATCATTCATACCGACATGAGCATCGAAGGTATACACATACAAACTAATGATTTTTCGTAGCGAAGTCATATCCTTGATAGCTATGCATGCCCAAAATTTAAGGATGTAAATAGTAGGTTGTTTCAACAGTGGCGGGGCGATTTGCACTTACCGTAGGATTATACAGGCTAACAAAATGCGAACCATTCAGTAGGAGTTGCTACCCTTCAGACGATCTGTTGTTCTTTCCAAAGATAGCGACTTTTCCTAGCAGTAACATGTATGATGTATCATCACCCTTCCTCAGTTCTCTTAAAACCCTACAGTTGTGAACCTATGTGAGTACTCTGTGCGAGGACTATGAGATGTTGCGAAACATTGGTATAAATGGAGTAGGTAGAATGAACAAAAACCTTTTGGTCGTTCGTTGCCCTTCGTTCACAACAGCTCCAGATTTGTTATCACAAATGGCTCATTTTCAGGCGACCTCACAAAGCAACTCATGTTCCGCTCACATACTGTCACCCTGCATCGTGCATCAAGAACAAAATTAATTAATCAATCGATTTCAAGCCGTTGACGTGTTCTTTTTGAAGAAGAAGTGCAGATATCATCTGTTGTGTACAGGAAAAATAAATCTTCTCACTCTTTGCGCACAAGACTCATATATTTTCTTCTGGGCAAGGTGCGTACACGTGGTATCTTCTATGAACCTTTTTATGATCACATGCGAAATCACCCCCATCTTGGGGTATGTGAGTAGGATGATTGTGGTTCATGGAACTGGAGTGTGGACCAGCAGATGCTCTTATCTTCACTGCCATGATCTTCTGCTGGATGCCCAAGAGTAAACGTATCAAAGCATAACTCAGAGATTCCGGGACGACGAACGCAGGCCGAACACGTTTCAACAGCACTTACACCGCGAGTTGAAAGCTCATCGGGTCGCTCAGCCACAGTTCATCGGGCAAAAAACGCGGCCGAAACACGGGGTTTGCTGCTCTTAGCAGACGGAATGCAGTAGTTCTTCCTCTTGCAGCAATGTCTGCCTTTCATTTCTTGGGGGTGTGGCTTGCCAGGTTGTGCTGCGTTTGCCTTATCCAGTTATCTGATAAAGTAGTGTATATTGGTGACGTGAAAAAATCATGCCTGTGGTTAGACAGTGATTCAATCATGCTTGATTAATTGCTGTTTGAATGAGACAATCGATATTGTTCTTGTAAAAAAGAAGTTATTGATAAGCTCAACCGTTAAGATTACGTATTTTCAAATGGTTGCAAAGGCAATTCCTAAAAGGTATGCTGATTACCGTGGGAGGAGAAGAAAATAAAATTAGTTTATTATCATCTAACATCCAACATTTATTTACACGCAGATAAACCCATGTGCACGATAAAACAGATGGTAATAACAAGTTCAATGCAAAGAGCTCATTTAAGAGATTATTTCGGTTCTAATGTAAGCTATGCTCGTGGTTTCAGTATCCATCCATACTATAGTTTCCAGGTCGTATGTATATGCAAGTATAAATGTGCAGCTTTCGGAACGCCTCCATTGCACCAAGCGCCGTTGTAAATGAGGAGATGACAAACGTTAGGGGTGTATACTGGTCCTCACATGCGATTTTACCTTTCCATAAGTGCTGCAACATGGCACTATCGTTAATTTTGGTGCATATTTCATGCTTAGTAGAGTTGGTTAGCCTTGATCAAGGGGTTCGAATAGGTAACTATCCCATTTGGCAACGATTTTCGCTACATAGATGTTCGGCAAGAGATCGTAGTTGTGCCAGACATTGTGTTACCATTTTTGTGAAAGAAATGGCAAATGTTCGAATGCGACTCATGGTGGTCCAAATAGAAAGAGGCGAAATGCCCAGTGAGGATCTATCGTGATGTACATCTATGCACTGGGAGATAAAGCTATTCTATATTTCTTTAATAATCAAATCGTTCATTCTTCAGTCCTGTTCAATGGAAAGACATGACAACGTTCGGAGTCTCTGATAAGACCGTGAACGACCAGATAAAAGTGAGAAAGAAGATTGGTGAGAAAGAGTAAAAAATAGAATTTTTTTCTTACGCAAAAAACATACATTCCCAATCTAGCACACCAATACTTGGTGGCTATACAGCGTGGCGCATAATAACTTTCCCCTCATTGTGTGAGCGCGGAATTCAATCTAACTGACCGACTCCAATCTGTTTTTGCTATTGTTATGTTTGGCATATCATTTTGCACATATCTGCCTCGCATGATCTCGGTTCGCCTTATTTTACAAGAAATGGCAAAGGCAATCACAGCGCCCCGCAATTTCGGAGATGCATGGGAAAGGACTGACACCTTCGGAAGTATGTCGTCGACTCAACGTGAACAGGATGGTGTTTTTTTTGTACGCTGAAACGAGATATGACTGATGATCTTCCTAGAAACGGCCGTCCTGTCACGTTGACAACTGACCGCATAAAAAATTGTGAAGAAACATTTGGAGAGAAATTCATGCCGGAGCATGAGAAAGATGGCAGCTGAGCTGTGCAACTCGCGGCGAAGCCTCCGTAGAGTTGTTAAGGAGAAGCTTGGGATGCGAGCTTATAAGTTCCGAAAGTTGCATGGTTTCAGTGAAAATCAAAGAACTGCTAGAGTGAAAAAACGCCGAGCGCTTCTTGAGAGGGCCGTCGGTGACGCTCACATGAGGACCGTTTTCATGGATGAAAATCTATTCACAGTCGAGCAGGTGTACAACTCCCAAAATGACTGGATGTACGCAGGAAGTAGTAAGGAAACCGATGCAGTAGGCCGGATTGTATCACGCAGCTTGCATCCAGCATCTGTGATGGTTTTCACTGGAGTGTCAGCTACCGGGCGTATCTCCCTCATTTTCGAGGAAAAAGAATTCAGGATCGCCAAAAACTGTACTTTGAAGTATTGAAGGATCACCTGGTTCCATGAGCCACCGAGCACAACGAAAACGGCCACTGGATTTCGCAACATACGAAGCTCCTGCTCATCGCGCTAAGTCCACCCAAGACTGGTGCCTAGCCCACCTGCCGGACTTTATCCGCGTCTGCGAATGGCCGTCCAGTTCGTCTGACCTGAATGTCCTGGATTTCTCAATCTGGGCGGTGCTGGAGCAGAAGGCCTCTCAGAAAAAACACACTAGCGTTTAGGCTTTGACGAAATCTCTGGAGAAAGCCTGGAACGAAATCCCGCAAGAACACGTGCGCGCCGCAGTGGTGGCTTATCCTAGACGTCTGAAGGCTGTCATCCGCGCCAAAGGAGGCCACATTGAATGGTCTTTTGGTTCTTTGTTTTCTTAGATGTTATTAAATAGTTATTGAAAAGATCGTCTGAATTGGTTTGTTTATACGACTTTAATGCATTTTTTTTTATTTTGGGACAGTAATTGTGCGCCACCCTGTATACCAGCGGACTAAAGTTGGATTTGTCAGAATGTCGGGGTGGTTAGTCTGTCGCTGATGTAGTTGAGGATAACTGACTTTCCCTCTCTAATTTTTGGTTTGTACGACCATCTAGCCGAACCAATAACGAATGACCAACCTCATCTGTGATGAGTACTCCATCTGACCAGTTAACTCGTGGGACATCTGCGAATGATGCTACAATTCCTGTGTAGAAGACATCCTAAACGATGTTCAATTTTAGAATGCCACACTACATGGATCATGATGGACACGAGTGTCCATGTTCCTACATTGTCTTCCAATAATACTGCTTCACGAACTTGATAATTTGCTAAATAACTCCAATGTTGATTTATGGAAATTGTCTAGCTAACAGTTCGGAAGACTTCACATACAAACACGATTCGCCTTCGTCAAGAGTTAAAGCGGTGTCATCGAGGCAGTCCAAAATGTTTCCACTCAGAAGAAGAATATTCCCTCTTCATTTCAAGGTCACAAAGCAACTCTAAGTGAAAACGTAATTGCAACCTCTAAATTTCAACTCATTTATGGAGAAAGATCCTTTTTAAATAATGTTGAGTGGGAGAAATTTCTTGTAAAAAATAACAAGCACAGTAAGGATTTTAGTAGCTCTGTGAATAGCTTTATTACTTGCTAAAATTAGAAATATTGCACTGTAAAGAAAGAAGTTATTAACAAAAAAGTTCAAAATTTGATTCGTTTGCCCAGCACTGCAAATCCAAAGAACCCTAAGAATCGTTACCATAGGTCAAACAACAGCAAATCCTACCATAAGAAATCTTCTACGGCAATTGTACGAACGCACGTTGAGACTTTAACAAAAACCACTCCTTGCCCCGAAAGTGTAGTGAGCAGACAAATTGCGTTACCGACGGTAGAGGGCAGTACACGAAATTCAAGGAAGAAACAATATAAAGAAAAATTTTCCATTAATCTCCATGTTCTTCCCTCTTTAAACCTGGGCATTCTTCGATATAAACTCTATACTGTGTTGAGCCTGACCAGGTTGTTAGTGGATATCATACTTAATATTAATTGGCATTTTATGTGTGTTTGTTTGTGCAAGAGAACCAGCCCCTACCGGAAAAATCTAACAACATCACGGTGTTCAGTGGGTCGAGTTATGTACGAAAATGTGGTAAATTTTGATTTTTACCTTAACTGACAGGTGTTTTGGTCCATTTTTCGTCGCTTGGAAGACCAACAACTGTTTACATCACAGCAAAAATGAATGAGTCTTGGTGTTGATTTGTCTGGAATCAGATAGACGTGAAACTGCAAATACGGTGGGGAAATTAGGGGAAATGGTCTACTGCTATGGAAGAGATGCGCTGGCTTCAGTAGTCAGGAAAATGCTACTGGACGAGTCCAAGGATGAGTGGTGCACCGGGGTCGAGTAGTAGAGAAATTACCACTTGAACGCGTGGCGAGCGAAGCGAGCGCTAAAGAAGCCTGAGAGGCCGGCGTTAGCCGGACGATCAGGCTGGTATTTATTATTTCGCCTGACGTTTCGACGTAACCGTCGTCTTCGGAGGCCTAAAAGTGGCTCACAGTTTTTTTATCTGCGTTCTAGACCGCCAAACGTCTCCTCCCACTCTGCTAGTTTCAACCTTCTCCCCAGCTTACTACCTCGAAAACTCTCAGGACGAAAGGTAGACTTACCCTATATCCACCGTTTCTGCGGAAAAGTCCGCACCAGTTGTAACCGTCGTTTCGGACAAGTGAGCGACACCCCACTGTCCACATTCAATATTGTGTTCGGTCTACAGCTCACATAACGATATGTAGGGCAGAAAGTCACTTGTTACTGATAAGCACTCATTCTTGCTACTCATTACTGGATCCTTTACAGTAATCCAGAAGGCTTCAAGCGCTTTTCTAGCCAAGACCTCATCTTCGCGTGCCAGGATCTTACATTTGGCAGCGAATACATTCCCGCCGTGCGCTTCGTTCCTGTGCTTACCAAGCGGCGACACTAGACTTCCTCGCCTTTTACTCGCCAAGTGCTCCTTCATGCGTACAGAAAACGCCCTGCTGGTCTTCCCTATATATAGCGCGTTGCAATCTAAACATTCAACTCGGTATATGACCCCAACTTTTGCACAGTCACCTTCCCTTCCGTGCGTGCATACAACGCAGTGCTCTGATATACATTGTTTATCGTAGAGCCTGTTCCGAACTAACTGCTTTCTGATGTTGTCATTAGGTATGTTCACCAATACATCGTCCTGTAGTTGAGCTCGGAAGATGCACTTTTGAACAGCCGCGCTAACGTCGTCCGAAATGAAGGGTAGGCAAAGTGGGAGCCTGTTTCCGTTTTGATTGCGGTTACGGTTCACAGGATGTTTATCTGAACGATGTGGTACCGAGTAACCATTGCTGCTAGCTATTTGGGAGGCCAACTTTAGCGATTCATAGCGCTCATCATTGCCAGTGCACACTTTCTTTGCCTTCTTGAACATGTTCCGTATAACGGCACGCTTCATGGCTGCTGGGTGTGCGGAGTTGGCGTTAATAAGGATATTCTTGAAGCTCTCCTTGCGATACCATTTCATGTTCCATATGCCGTTGGATAACTTCACCTGTGTGTTCAGGTAAGGTAACCATCCGTTTCGCGGTGTTTCTCGTGTGAGTTTGATGTACTGTGACTGCTGGTTGAGAATCCTGAAACACTCGTCCATTTCGGACTGTGTTGATGTTACTATGCAGCAGTCATCGATGTAGCGACAGTACATCTGCGGTATACGAGCCAGCACTGGTTGCTCTATTCTACTCATGAAGCAGATTACGAGAACTGGTGCTAGCCTTTGACCCATGGCGAGACCCCATATTTGTCAAAAATAGGATCCCGACCATTTAAAGATGTTATACTTCAAACACTCGTTTATCATGGTCATGATGCGCGCCTTACTGAGTCCAAAGGTATTGATGGTGGTACAGTGACTATCCAGCATCTCTGACAACGCCTGAAGGGCTTCATCGTTTTGAACATTAGTGTACAGCGATGTAACGTCAAATGACTCGATAACACTATTCTATTCAAATTTTGCTTTTCGCAATTGATCGATGAACTCGTAGGTGTTGGAGACCTGGTACCTTTGTTATCAGCTGACTCACGATCTTATTGAGAGACCATGAAATTCTGCTGGATGGGCCACCTACACAGCTAACAATTGGTCGAATTTTGAAGCTTTCCGCCGACATCGAACCCATTTCGTGCAAGGGAATCTTGCGCGTCTTCACAAGACTGTAGAAGACTGGGCAGCTTGGATTTTCTAGTTTCAGTCTACATACGAATCTATCGTCAAGATCTGCGGACTTTCCTACTATCGTCCAAATATCGTCCAACCTCCTGCACTGAGCTTGGAATTCTAGCGCGCTTCGCGAAAACCACTCACGTGACGAAAGCGGCCAATCCACCATCAACCGTTTGCATCGAGAGTCAGCTCAAAATGAACATGCAAAAGCAAGAGTCACTGTTATTGGTAATGCTCATTGTCATCTATCTTCGAATGCAGTTGAATTCCTTAGCCTCGGTCCGTCGTTTTCACCGGCGCAGAATATCAATGGCTTGACATGTCGTAAAGTAGTTGGAGGTCTGCGAGATGCCCTCAGGTCGAAATCCAAGCGCGACAGTTTACAACAGTCTACCACCACCGAAAGCAGGAGATTACTTCCTGCGATACCATTTCCACTTTCCTTTTATAAGGAACCCGAACCGATTAGAGAGGCTGACATCAAATTCCGCATTCTCGCTCCTGGTGTTCTAGAAGTTTTGAAGAAGTTCAAAACGTGTCATTACACCAACTTGTCGCGAGATCAACGGCAAGGCTTCAGAGAAGTGCGTGAATTGATATCAAATAATTCCATTCTCCCTCATAAGAGGGATCCCGGCCGGTTAGTCGCGAGGCTACGTGGCGCGTCCCCAGGTGGTGGATAGGGGGCTAATCGCGGACCACACGCGACCTTGTGCCTGCCCTGAGACGCGGGTGGATTCAGGGGATGGACTCCCTGTCTCTGCAGTGTCGGAACGATTCCATACATTCTGTCAGCGCGTGGGTATGTTCATGCATGCGTGCGTGGGCGTGCTTGCGTGTCTGCAGACTGTATCCTGCACATCTATCCGACCAAAAGCCCTGCATTCAAGTGACTGGGAGGTACAAGGGAGGCGGTTCGGAGTCGCCTCCAACAAATAAGCTCTATCGTCCACTCCCGGGAAGCCCGGCTAACTTCCCGGTGAAATCCTACCTAGCTACCCACGGGGAAATAGAGCCCAGCAAGCTATTTCCTGTGGGGTAATCTTCCTCAAGCTCGACACAGCAATAATAGAGAGTGTTCCCCTGATCTCGGAAGAGTCACTGGTACGGCAGCGCCAGTGAGGACGAGGTCCGAGGGGCTATCTAGGCTGCCTAAAACAAGAAGGCCTATGAGGACGGTCTGTACCTTCAA
>KN727950.1:0-14446 GCA_000816745.1 Ancylostoma duodenale | reverse complement strand
CCCCCTTTGCGGAAGCTGCGATCGTTTCCAGTATGACTTTACGGTGGCTTATTGAGGCGATAGGGTGGCCCCTATATTTCTGGAGGAAGGGGTGGCTCCCTTTTTGTGTGTTGTACACGTTTTGATCAGGATTTTTATTCGTCCTACCCGCACCTGGTGGCGCATGGTAAAATGCTACAGAGGAGGGGCGTGATAAAAACATAGTACATGAACTATCTGGGCGAGGCCCATAAACATATCACTGGAGTCATGGATAATGGCTCTCCTCTGGGCAATACAGAGACATATTAGATACTACAGATTACTTCTAAGGAGGTGTCGTCTATACCGGCACATACTTGACCTAAACAGAGTGGGCGCTGGCCCGCTTGGCGAGCGCTTACTAGCTACTAATTGACGTGGGTGGAGTCAGGCAGATGAGTGGGAATTGGTCCACTGACCGGTACCCTTGCTTTGCCTCTAAAAAGTCAGCTTTTTTTCCTGCAGTATACCTTCTTATGAATGTAAGTATTACCAACAAAATAAAATGAATAAATTGATGAATTGATGAATACGATAACTTTCCTACTTATTGATCCTACACCTTACGATCGGTAGGATTCAACTTAGAAGCGTTTTCCGACCTCAAAGTCGCAAAATCGTTTTCTTTGTGATTGTGTATGGAAAGAATCTCCAGTAACTGCTGATTAGAATGGTGTAGGTGATTCCGTGCTTGATCGCCCAAAATCTGCTTTTAGAGCACCAACTTTTGGGAATCTTGTGAGCGGAGCCAAGGCGGGGTTGCGGGGTTTGCGCATCGTGTACGCTCTTGCTAGTCACGCATGAAGCGCATTGTCTATTCTGTTAGGGAGTTGATGAAAACTCTTACGAAACGCACAAATTTCCTCAGAGGGTGTGGTAGTGAGAGCGAATTATTCAGAATGCGCCTTGGCCCCGCCTCTCAGCGCTACCCACAGTCTCCTTCAGAACTGGGGTTCGAAAACGGTTTCTCCGGCAGTTTTGCAGGGAATCGCTTATACCATCCTAATCAGCAGCTAATGGAGATTCATTACATGCGAAAGTTTCAAAAACGGCTCTGAAGTGAAACGGTGCTATCAGGACAATTTAATCCTTAAACTTGACAAGTAAATGCATCAGCCATTCTCATGTTTCTCTTCTTTATTCTTGCCTCTTCAGATGAATTTCTGTTTAAAAAGAGAGATGAGATGTCTCTGACCATTACTTACATATTTCCCCTCTTCCTCTCTCTCTCTTTCGTAAAGAAACTTCACCGTCAGGAGAGATTTCACAGATCCAGGTTGCAGGGTCGTCCTAAAAAAAGAGCAAAATGACAGTTTAAGAAAAATTGTAGCTGCTTGTGATTTTTTTAAAAACAATGAAAAGCCGACTGTTTATTGAATGCATACGCTTTTTCTCTCACCCGAGTTATTCTCCGTGTAGGTGGGACACTACGAGGGCATAAATAGAAACCTCGGTGAGAAGGAAGTCGGCGCAGAGGCCGTACTCACAAGGCAAAGAACGAGCAGTGAATAGAGTCGATGAGGCCTAACGCTATTCCCGAAAACAGCCAGTGTTCCTCGCACAATTACTGAGTACTCTTTACAGATCTAATTATGGAACTCATTCATACGAGTAAAAGTACTCTTGCTTCGTGGCCATGCTAGTGCGCATGTGATACATATCGTCAGACTGTGAGAAAATACTTCTGACTTTTACCGAAGGCAAATCGGAAATGCCCACTGACTTTCCGTTGTAATCAAGAATTAATGAAAGCCTATTCTCAGTTTTTAATACTATGTGAAAAAGCGATTCATTCCCCATCCACTCCAAGAAACAACTGGCAAGCTTAAATTCTTTATTCCGTAAATTATACTCGCGGTCATTCGGATTCAATGCTGTTTTCTTTTCGGCCATATCGTCTTAAATAAATCATGGTAGTGCAGCAAAATTTTCTAGAGCGCAGGCGGTGAAGGGACCAGCACGTGATCGCATGCCTTCACCATGAGGCCCAGTTATAGACAATGCCTCGCGAAGATGCGAAGCTGACGGGGTATTCGACCGATGTTTCGTCATACATCACACATAGACGTAATGGAAGTCGTGGTGGGACCCTACGCTGGCGGTCTCGAGCCCTCCGGCCGAGACTGTGTTTACAACGTAATGACGTTGCAGTAGCCTCTCTGCTGCAGTTTTGTTATTGACTCTAGCGCTATTGAAACACTGGATGGCAACCATCTCGAAAGTACGAGTGCATGCCGTGAAGGGGGGTTCCGTAGCGATGGGTTACACTCGGTATCCTCTTGCGCACCTCGCATTGAGGTCCGGTGGGGATTACGCAGCCTTAGGATCCGCCTTTGTTTTTAAGAATCAAGAATTTCCCCATGTTGAACAACAAAAGTGCACCTGTGCAAGATACGTCGCACGTTATTTCGGGATGGATCCAAGTCGGTGTGCCAGCCGTGGTAAACTGCAGGTCCCCGTCAAACAGGAAGTGGCCAACACTGCCGCAAAGCAACCACCAGACCGCTCCAAGCTGGAGAAGGCCAGTTGCCGGCTGCCAAGAAGGCGATCACCAGGTCACTTCAAGCAAGAGGCGGCCAGGTCCCGGCTGCCAGCAAGGCAAGCGCCAGGTCACTCCAAGCAGGAGGAGGCCTCCTCCAGAGCGGTGGAAGCCCGGAGCAGGCTTCTTCATCCTCTGGAACACATTTCCAAACTTATGGAAAATTTTGAAATTGCACTTCTAAAAAACCGCATAATAATGCAGGTGTGTCCGTGCTTGTGATATTACAGAAGTCGGTTGTTGGGCAGAATTGGTTATGGCGAATTTCACCATGTTGAACAAGAAAAGTACACCCGTGCAAGATACATGGCGCGTTATCCTGGGTTGGATCCAAATCGGTGTGCCTTCTGTGGCGAGCAGCGAGGCCCCTTCGAAAACTAGGGGGCCCGCCCTGCCTCAACCACTCCAAGCAGGAGGAGGCCAGGTGCCGCACGCCGAGAAGGCAACCGCCAGGCCCCTCCAGAGCAGTGGAAGCCCGAAGCAGGCTTCTTCATCCTCTAAAACACATTTCCAAACTTATGGAAAATTTTGAAATTGCACTTATAAGAAACCGCATAATAATGTAGGTATGTCTGTGCTTGTGATATTACAGAAGCTGATTTTTGGGCAGAATTGGTTATGGCGAATTTCCCCATGTTGAACAACAAAAGTAAACCCGTGCAAGATACATTGCACGTTATTCTGGGATGGATCCAAATCGGTGTGCCGGCTGTGGCAAGCCGCGAGGCCTCTTCGAAAACTAGGGGGCCCGCCCTGCCACAACCACTCCAAGCAGGAGGAGGCCAGGTGCCGGCTGCCAACAAGGCGACCACCAGCCCGCTCCAAGCAGTAGGAGGCCAGGAGCCGGCCGCCAAGAAGGCAACCGCAAGGCCTCGCCAGAGCGATGGAAGCCTGAAGCAGGCTTCTTCACCCTCTGAAACACATTTCCAAACTTACGGAAAATTCTGAAATTGCACTTATAAAAAACCGCATAATAATGCAGGTATGTCTGTGCTTGTGATATTACAGAAGCTGATTGTTGGGCAGAATTGGTTATGGCGAATTTCCCCATTTTAAACAAGAAAAGTACACACGTGCAAGTTACGTTGCACTTTATTCAGGGATGGATCCAATTCGGTGTGCTAGCAGTGACAAACCGCGGGCCCCTTTAAACAGGAGAGGGCCAGCACTGCCACGGCAAGCACCAGGCCACTCCAGGTAGGAGGAGTCCTGGCTCCGGCTGCCAGCAAGACGACCGCCAGTCCTAAAATGCATTTCCGAACTTGTGTAAAATTTTGAATTCCGACTCATAAGAAGCTGCATAGTAATGGAGGTGTATGTGTGCTCGTAATATTACAGAAGTCTGTTGTTGGACAGACTGGTTTGGGAGAATTTCCCCATGTTGAACAACAAAAGTACTCCTATGCAAGATACGTCGCACCTTATTTCGGGATGGATTCAAATCGGTGTGCTGACTGTGGCAAGCCTCGAAGCCCCTTCGAAAACGAGGGCCCCGCCCTGCCACAACCACTCCAAACAAGAGGAGGCCAGGTGCCGGCTAAGAATTTGCAAGTAGGTCCAGGATCACGGCAAGAGTTGAAGCCCGACGCTGGCGGGGCAGCCAGACTCGTAGAATATAAGCAATTCGTGAAGAGATTTTTGTATATGAGCTCAGTAAATGACCAGTTTTGCTTATTTGTTAATTTTCTAAGAATTTCTCATGTGTGTAGCTCTTTCATTCACGTCAAGTGGCTGCCCCATCCCACTTTCTAGCTTCTACTCACTACATCTTCACGTATCACTGGCGCGAGCTGGTGCGAGCGCGGATGCGTGGCGCTGCTGCCCGATAACACCCTCATTCATGCGTTGAATGAAGCCATTGCAGGCCGGTAACAGTTCCAAACACTGGTGAATGAAGCCATATCAGGCTTACACCGCTACGCTCCCTGCTTTGCATCAGCTCGCACAGTGATGCATGATGATATAGTGATATGGCCGCAAAAGAACAACACTGAATCAGGATGACCATGACTATAAATGGCTGTCGACTGAAAATGTGGAACTGTGGAAATAGTCACTATCAACCAAACTCTTCTATTCCGTGGCAGGGATCGCAGCTTTTCTTAATAAAATGCAGAAAAAAACATGGGAAAGATGATTTTGTTTCTGTAGTAAGTCACGAAACAGCGGTCATATTCGTGGTGTCGAACTCCTGCCAAGGAGCTATATTAACTCTCTTTGCTCAATATTTGAGCCATTTGCACAAGCTACTCTAACGTAATCGTGTCGGAACAACGAAATGAAAAGGTCTTTCAGTGCTTTGTTCTATCTGCTCGTTGCAAAGATTAGTCTCAAAAAATCTGGGAAAGGTAGTATTGGAAGCCTTGCGCCGTATAGCCGAGACTCACAATTAGCACCATTATATAATACTAGCACTTTTTTGATAAAACTTTTTTTTGGTGGAGAAAATGCTAGAAAAAAAAACTGCGAAATTAAGGTCGAACATAAAAACTCGAAGGACATCCGCTATCTCGGCTCACTGCGCATTGTTATATTTAAAGAGCTCTCGCTTCGGTCACTCATACTCATGGATGTGCTTTGAACTGAAGTGTGGCACAGCAGCTTTCAAAGTACATTTTATTAGGTTGGTGCAAAAGAAATGGCGCATTTTTGCGTTGGCTTTATTGTTCTCCATAGCTTCAATGATCAGAAACCTTGGTGGACGATATAATTCCTTTGATTAGCAAGGATCATTGCTCATTGTACGAACAGGGCTTTGAGGTCCTGTGCAGAGAACTCGGAACATTGAGAAGCGAAGAACAAGAAAATTCTTGAGCTCAGGTCGTCAAGTTTGGTAGATCTTTTCTCGTGGAATAGAGAATTTGGGAAATGGGAATAGTGGCAGAAATACCACAATTTCTGTGGAGAATACTATGACTATTTGAACGTTTCCTAACAGAGTCATCCGAATTCAAGCCAGCTCTCGGAAGCAAATTTAGGCCAAAAGTTGGGGTGCGGAAAATGAGCTTTTGAGCATCTCGAGCGCTTTTTCATCTGTCGGCTAGCGACTTTTTGTAACAAATAATAGCAAAAGTATTGTTGCATGTGCCCTTTCCAAAAAGCAGCTTCAAAATGATGATCCCCCTTGAATTCTAGAACTAACAAGAAAAAGGCTTCAGAAAGTACTCATCCACATTTCTCCAGCAGCAAAGCCGTCACACGTGAGCTGACATATGGAGTAAGTACTGACATGCTGACAAAATACAAAGAAGGTGTTTTGGGCTATATTGCTGACGGTACTGCAGAAAACGAAGATAAGTTCAAAAAATTGAAGGCGAGATTTTTGGAAATTTTCGATTGTTTCGCGACTCCTAACCCTACCCGACATCTTTTACAGAAAAGAGGATGCTTTGCTTCACAAGTACATATGTAACCATACCTGGATGTCATATTACGTTTAAAGAAAACCACATGGTTTTGAAAAAAAGGGCGCCATTTTTTGCACCAACCTAATATTTTACGAAAAAATGCGCACTGCCAATCCATTGCCCTAAGACTTCTCTGGATCCCCTTCACATGAATGATGTTGAAGGGATTCAAGAAATATTCATAAACGTCATGCGCAATGAGAATCTAATGGTGTGATACTGGTACGGTCTTTGAACCTGTGGGGAAAGTTCGCGATTGAGAAGATATGGATCAATGCCGGCCGTGACTATCTTCGTCGCCTACGCTCCAACATCCAGCTACGACGAAGAGGAGATTGAGGCCTTCTATATCTATTGAGTTGGGCAATAAGTTCGTGCGGTTTTTTTCAACTCAATTTTTCACAAGGATTTGAACTAATTCCGATAGCATATCATAGGTCCTCTTGTAGCACTTGATTTGCTCTTTACGAATATTATAACCAATTTCCCCAATTCCCGCCACTTCGCATTTTCAAGGAATGTGACCTCTAACTCGACAAGAGCGTACATCTCCGACACCTTCAACTCTTCCTCTACAATAGTGGAACAAATGCAGCTCAAGCTGCTGGAGATGTTAACAGCATTTAATTGGAGGCCACTACTGTTGAAGGAACAGCGCAGAAGTGGATTTTTGCTTCAGAGAGTTCGATTTTGGGCTGGAGAAGGCACCTTGTTCTGCACGCACAGTTTGTGGAGTTATGGAACGAATTTCGCAAGGGCTTGCTGTAGATGTGAAGAAGAAGTACTGCGGATATTAACTTTCAGAAAAACCTTGGTTCAACCAGTCCTCTTCGTAAAAATGCACCAAATGCTCAGAAAAACCGCACGAACTTATTGCCCAACCTAACCTAATATATGGACTTGGAGAAGTTCTACAGGGAAGACCACACATTCTACAAGGTCATAGTTGGCGACTTCAACGCCAACATCGGCCCTAGAAGAAAGCTTAAGAAACTTCACATCGGTACCCACGGCCTACAGTGGAACGAACAGGGAGAGAGGCTGTCTGAGTTCATCATGACGATGAAGACCATCCATGGTAACTCACACTTTCAGAAGCCAACCTCCCTACGCTGGACCTGGGAGTCACCCGGTGGAGAGTACCATAACGAAATCGACCGCATCATCGTCAATCGAAGGTTCTGCCTGACCGAAGTCGGTGTTGTACCGAAGTTCTACACCGGATCAGACCATCGCCTCCTTCGTGCAAGATTCTTCTTCTCGCGCGCAGAGGAGACAAAGCCGCGAAGTTCAGAAGAGGACTCCCAAACCCGTCATCAATTGGGATCTCTTCACTTCGTTAGCCGGTTTTTGGGAAGATGCCGTTGTCGACAACATCGACGAAGAATACGATCGGCTTGTTCAACATCTTCGCGACAGCGCAAGGGAAGGCGAGGGTTCTAGAACCACCAAAAGACGACTGTCTTACGAGACCCTTGAGCTGATACGCCAGCGTGGAGTCGCGAGAGCCGCAGGCAACTACCAACTAACGTCCGTGCTCGCAAAACGGTGCAGAGGAGCAATAAAAGAAGATCTTAAAGAGAGACGAGCAGCAGTATTGGCCGAAGCCGCAGAGGCAGGAAAAAGCATTCGCAACGCCCGCCGTGACTTCGCCAATCGTAAGACCAAGATAACCGCCCTCCGGCGCCCAGACGGTACACTTTCTTCATCAAGTAATAGGGTAATGGAGAAGGTCATTCACGACTTTTACTCGGATCTCTTCGATAGCCACGTCCATCTCCCCCAGTATCATCTTAAGGAGGATGGATATGTTGTCCCATCAGTTCTCCCTTCCGAAGTCCGACATGCCATCAAGTCGGTGAAGAGTCGTACAGCATCGGGCCCCGACAGGATTCGAACATCTGAAGAACCTACCGCCAGTACTTGTCACCACCTTGGCTGAGCTCTTCACGCGTTAGCTGTCGGAATGCAAGGTACCTAACCATCTGAAGACCAGCAGAACCGAGTTGCTGTACAAGAAGGGGACCCGAAGTACACTGGATATTATCGCCCCATCTGCCTACTGTCCGTCATCCACAAGCTTTTCACTCGAGTGATTCTAAATAGGATCGAAAGGACATTAGATGAAGGACAGCCATGCGAGCAAGCAGGGTTTCGAAAAGGATTCAGTACGATCGATCACATACACACAGTCACTAGACTCATTGAAGTATCGCGAGAGTATAAGATGCCGAAGCGGTACTGGAAGCCCTGGGCAACCAGGACATACCTACTCAGTACATCAAGATATTTCGTGAGCTCTAAAGCAACTTCACGACCAGGATTTCTCCATTCTATGACGACATCACCATCGACGTCAAGAGAGGGGTTCGACAAGGCGACACGGTGTCGCCAAAACTATTCAGCGCCACTCTTGAAGACGTCATGCGAAAACTGGAATGGGATTGCATGGGAGTGCAAGTTGATGGCCGGCGACCTAACCACCTTCGCTTCGCTGACGACATCGTCCTTATAACACCAACCATCGGCGAAGCACACTAGGATCGCCTCGGCTCATGATTTGTTTGGGACTATCTGAAACACCTGAGAAAAGAGCTAGCCAGAATATTTAAGCAGCTGTTGAAAGAAGAAGAGAAGCCCTGTCAGGAGGTCGTAAAAATTGGCTTGAAATTTCTCAAATTCGACAGCGGAGGTAAGTTTAATTGTGCATGCCCCAAAACGGCAATCGATTCCGCACCAGCTTGATACATACAATGCTGGCCAAAAGGAAATCACCCTTTCAACTTTTGATCATAACTTCGAATGCAAAGCTTGAGATTTCTTATTTTGGCGAATGATGTAGCTACTCATGACTGATGCGTAGAGCCACTTATTTCCTCACTGCGCTTGTAAATTTTTATAGGGATTTTTTTTACTCAAGAAGGTCACAGCCCCTGATTTCGCACTACTCACATTCAGTTACTGTGCGACTTGTAGTGTTGGAATTTTCAGAGAAATCGGACTTTCCATAGGAAACTGATTCATATTCAACGGAAGTTCAGTGAGTTGGAACGGAATTCTGACATCTCCGCAGCTCAGTAGACATCACTTTGAAATTGACTTCCTCTGGCAGTTTTAGCCATTCTGGACCGGAGATACGGTCCTGTTTCAGGTTGGGTCTCGCTCTGTATGATGCTTTAGCTCTAGAGAAAAGGGTTATTTGTTCTGGTGCTCGGAGTATGCTCTTGCAGATATCCTAGCCCGACACAAGGTCACCAGTGATGCAATTCACAGGTATTACATTGCATTTTTATTTTGGGGGAGAATCAAATGTTGATAAAGGTAAATTTGTTTTCCGAAAAAAGGCATAACTGCTAGAATATCTGAGAGGCGATGACATATGAAGTTTTCCGAACATGATGAGTTAAGAGAACTCGAAGTAAACAGCAGCAGCCACTTGTAAGACGTTGTGAGCCTCCGTGTTCTATTCGCAAGATTTGGCCTTCAGCAAAAGGAATATATTTTCCAAGCGTTTCATTTGGACCACGCAATCGATTTCGTACTTTCTTACAATTAGCTCGCTTTTGTAGGAGTAGCTACGATACCTGATACCTCCGACATTTGCTTAAGATCATAGAATTTCTTCGTGCTATATTTTGTTTTATTCGAGATCTGATGGATGCTATCATTTTATGCTGCATTCAAAAAAGCTATGCGTATGATAACAATTGACGATCTTCTCATCATTGTTTTATTCTCCCTCAAAATAAATGTCCTAAACGTAATACCCGTGGAGTGCACCACTGGTGACCATGTGTCCGGCTAGGATATCTGGAACGGATGAGCATTCTCCGAGCAGCAGTACAAGAAATCTCTTTGCTTGAGCTAAGGCATTATGCAAAACTAGACCCAGTTTGAAACAGGACCGTAGCTGCGGTCCAGAATGGCTAAAACCATCGAATGCAGTCAATTTTAAGGCGATGTCCACTGAGCTTCGGAAATGCCCCAACTCACTGAAATTCCGTTGAATATGAATTCATTTCTAAGGAAAAGTTCAATTTTGGTGAAAGTGCCAGCGCTGCAAGTCGCACAGTAGCTGAATGTGAGTACTGCGAAGTCAGGAGTTTTGACCTTTTGAGCAAAAAAATTTTTCTTAGAAAAATTTACAAGCGCATGAGGTGTAGAGTGCTTAGCTACATTATTGGCCAAAATTAGAGATTTCATGCTCAACATGGGAACAAGTTATAAACAAAAGTTGAACAGGTGATTTTTTTCTGGCCAGCACTGTATATCTTCGCGCCGCTGTTCTTTAAACCAAAGAAATACGAAATTATACTGATTCCAACTAAGTACGAGGGTGGTTAGGATAGCTTTTAGAATGACAATGAAAACAAAAAAATCCGATCTGTTTCAGGTTATTCATTCTCTATCTATAAAGAATTTCTCTGAATTACTCAGGATAAGCGGATAAAGCCACGATTAACTCGTCCCTTGATCGGAATCTTGTCCTTGCCTGGAAGATGTTAAGATTCTGAGATAGCTACAGGTACGAGAAAGCAAATGCAGAAATATCGTTGAATTAGGTGGAATTTTGTATCCCATCATTACAAGTTTTTTGATGAACCATAACAGCTGCTGTTCTCATCGCATCCTCTGCGACCACAGTGTAGCGCTTGATTTGAAATCTAGTTCAACCGTTCAAAATGATTTTTTGGTTTTTATGTTGAATTGCGTTTTTGTTCGGGATTGAGCAAATGCAGCGCTCATTTTGAAAACGTTTTTTCAAACGTAGTTGGCCGGGCAAAATAAAAACTAATAACTCATAATGGATGCGCTGAGCTCCCTTATTTAACACGCATTTGTATTCTATCTGTCAGAACCTTATCAACGATTTCATTCACTTTTTTTCCTGATGTTGTCATCTTTTCCTAACATTTTGCACATGGCTTACTGTTTGCTCGCGTGCAGCTACGCTTGGTTTTCAGAACCAGAAACTATAGCTGAAAAATGAAGAGGATGATCCTCCAGAATCAGCATTCAGGCAGTGTTCGTAACTCGCAGTTTTCTCTTCCAGTTGAAGAAAAAAATTAATGACCACCTGAATTTAACATCTTCCTGTAACTGAGCGCAGTCGCAGCTGCTTGACTTAATCCTCTTGTCAATTTGAGACTTTGTCAGATCTAATTGACATTCACAGTCAATTCATTGGAAGGGCTGTCGAACAGGACTACATGGAAATTTTTGAAAAAGAACAATTCCATGGGGTTGATTCCGGAGGCTTTTCAAAAGACCACACAATCTCTGCTGCCAGTGAGAGGACATGGCTGGAAAACATTGCAAAAATAGCTGAAGTTGAAAGAAGAATTTATATAAAAACATCCACTAATGTGCTGGAACTACGAATGCGGATAGAATTCGTTGATGCCCATAGAAAGAAAAGGGTAGCCTGGGCTCGAAAATGTAGGCACAGAAAGAGATCACATAAACTGCAACTGCACGAAAAAGAGGAAATAATAGGAAAAGAGGCGGCTTCGGTGCTGGAAAGAATCACGACGAATGGCAAGGAGACGAGGCAAACGAGTAAAACCATCCAGAACGGGGGAAACTGAGTTTGACGCTGACGTACGCATAAATTACGGCAAGAAGAAAGGATGAACATACTGCACATGGGTAACAACACTCGAAAATAGAATAATAAATAGAATACCATGAATCTTAACATTCGAATGATATGGGAGCATTGTGCCTCAGGGGATGTGTCGACTGTGAAGGGCCCAAGACGTTGGGATTTGGAATTGAGCGGAAGCTACGAAGTAATACGCAACAAGTAACACATCAAAGCAAGAAAAACACGATTCAGGAAATATGCGAATCACCGGAACAGTGTACAGAGCAGCGCGGAGCTACGACTCGATGACCATCTTCCGTGGCGCCTTCGCTTTCCTTCGCGACGACGACGAGCCAGGGGTGAACAGGGGCGAGTTCGAGTGGGAGCCCGACGACGACGACGCCGTCGACGGCACGTCCTTCCGGTCGGGAGCGGCGGGGATCCCGTTGCTCTTCGGCAAGGTGCTGGCCAGCGAGGTGCTCAGCGACACCTGCACGAATTCTGGGCCCTGAAATGGAGTGTAAATGGAGTATAGTAAATACTGTGGAGGAGCAGCAAGCTTTTTTAAGTTCGAGACACAGGTAAGGACTTTATCGGGGTAGCCCTTTTTTCCAGAAGGAAATATTATGGTGCCCGAATCCAATGAAGACTTCGTTCTTGTCGAAAATCTTTACGCAGCCAGCAGAAATGGGAGTGAAAAGGAACACATCAAGTACTAAGTCGTCAAATAAGTTTCATTGTCCCTTATAATTTGTTTCCCTTTTGTGGTGAGCAGCCAAATGCCTGTCATTCAGGAGCGCTTTTCTCCCTAAGCAGGCATATTCTCATTTTTTTAAAAGAAAAACATGATTTCAGAAAGATTTAGAGCCTTGGAAATTTAATGGAATAGCCGACAAAAAATCCACTTCCTACACTTTCTTTATTTTCCCTCTCAAAGAGCAAGTGACAGGGGTCAAAACGGTTGCTCCCTGCACAGAGAGTACCTTTTAGCCTACAATACCACTCAAATTTGGCTCAGGCCGCTCACAGATGACTTAGAAAAACAGATTGGGTGGAGCTCAACCGCAAGGGACCGAGTTCACATGTAGTGGACGAGTTACTCAGCTTTCCCGCATCCATGTGTACAGTCCACATCGATCAATAACCCTTTAATGAATAATCTAATAAATCTTCAGAATTCGAGAATGAAAACACAAGAACTCATTTGACAACACAGTACAAATCCCGTCACCCCTAAATTTTTTTACATATCATTCCAACACTTCTCAGAGTTTTCTGAATGTGTGCAAATCCAACCTTGTCATTGGCTTGACCCTCCATAGGTCCAGCCGAAACCTTGCGCATCATCTCCGTTTGCCTCGGTCGTTCCGGATCAGTGGAGTTCACGGATCTAAATGGAAGACTATACTCATATATCCATTCGAAGGTGAGGACCGAAGTGACACAAAAAAGTACAACATCACATCAGCGTCAGTAGTAATGGGTCCACCCAGTTAAACAATACGCGAACAAACCAGGGGAGTCTCACACACATCCACATATGAAATGACTTCCAACAATTCTTCTGGAATCTTGCAAAGGCACCTCCAAAAACTGCCAATTTTAACTTAGTAACAACCTCATTGTAAGTAGATTTTGACCTAGTCTGCGACTCAGCCACTGAGAGATAAAGCCCGAGTTTTCCAATTCTGGTTCTTCTCAGCGGAACACCGAAGGATTTTGCAGGATTCAGAAAAAGCTCTGTTATTATCTTTAACGTCAGTATCATTACCGCATTCCCACTCTTAATTTGCAAATTTGCTAACCAGGGAAGGATACTAGCGGGGTCCGACAACTCATAACGAAATATATACTATTAAATACAGTTTTCAATGCTGGTCAGAAATCCGTTTACCTTATCTGCTGCGGAGCTCTCTCTGAAGAGTTACGTGGCATGATTCCAGCTTGCGCAAGACAGTCAAAATTTGGCTGCTTGGATATATTCTGCCAAAAGACCGCAAAAACTTATCTAGACTCAAAAAAATTCTAGAGGAGCTAGTTATTTTTAAACAGTAGACAATTTTTAAACAGTAGACAACTTTGAAATAATTTTCGCGCGAGATTTATTTAATATTTTTAGGAGAATACGAATCAAAAGCAAGATTGCATTGCACAGCAAGATTGCATTGGGATTAATAAGCATGCAAATACATCTGAAATTTCTGGTTCTAAACATTTCCAGGGAAGTTACAGGTATGATAACTTGTATTTTTAACTATGGATCTGAAGCAGCTATCAAAGATAATATGACCCCAGAAGAGATGTCTCAGAGTTCGTGAAGTTGAAATGTTAAATCCATGTGGTATGCGGCTACCAAAAAAAAAAACTCCATTGTAGCCAGTGGCGATCCAGAGGGCAGTGCTGGTTGTGGTAGTTTGCTGTGGAACATAACTTGAACTAGCCTTAAGAACACACAGAGGCCACAAATACGGTGGCAAAGAATATGTAGTGCAGAAAAAATCGGAAATTTGGATGAAACCGAATACGGAACTCGGAACATGAGTCGCTCCTTTTTTTTGCTCCTAAAAACACTTTGCGCCAAAAAACGCCACTCTCCTACTACAGAAAATGGAAAAGGTTTCATGATGGTTTAGTTGATCAGTCTGAGCCAAGGTGAGCTAAGGTTTTGTTAGACATGCAAATAATAAATACTTTGATACAAGTGCTAGCCTAATCTGGAATCCTAGAAGGAAACTAGCGGATGACAGCCCTCCCACGTAATGATCATAAAAAAGGTTTTTGCTGAAGGAGGTGCATGCGATTTCCAGGCCAACACTCCTAAGGAGAAAGTGGGCACGTAAATCCTACCCCACGTATGCTGCTCTGGGCCCTTTGTGCTCTCGAACACAGCCG
>KN727949.1:10746-23799 GCA_000816745.1 Ancylostoma duodenale | reverse complement strand
ATTGAATTGAAATTATGATTATTGAATTGAAATTATGAAAGTCTTCTCTGCTAAAGCAATTCAGAAAGTAAAAGGAGTAGAAGAAGTTCAAAAAGTCTTTTCATTAGTCGTGTTCCATTTTGAGCCCGTTTTTTTCATCAGCCGTGCTCGTTTTCCGCCCCATTTTTGGCCTCTCATTTTCCGCTTTCCGGGGTTTTAAAATTTGACCAAAGCATAACTTTGCCCCACGTGTTCGGCCCAGGACCGTGATTTCTGACTGAAATCTAACGAGACCGTGGAGCGTCCGCATGCTGGTATTCAGCGGTTTTCTTTTTTGTATTCACATTGCAGATTGATGTGATTTAGGAGTAACTTCGTTTGGTGCGCTTTAATTTCCAAAATTGGTCGCAGACAAATCCCAGAGACGTTGTTCAATAAAATTCATCATGTACTTCGCATGTCGGTCTTACTGAGTGTACATATATATGACGCTATCTCTAATTTTTACGAAGCATTGAAATTGAGAGAAGAAACGTTTGATTAGTTGCCTGATCTTAATTCAGAAGGCTATACGTACGATTTCACTGAAGCTGAATGAGGACTTGAACTTCTCTTTTGTTCTTGACTTCGTTCTCTGTTTGCCACCCGGATTCATTTATACCGCATGAAATTAATTTAGTTTGTGCTTCGTAACAGATGTTGGTCGTCAGCGGCACATACTTCCTCTCTTTACCCTTCACAAACTTCTCTTTACCCTTCCCTTCTTTTCCCTTGAATATTGTCTTTCAAAATGCATAAAGTAACAACCAGGAGCCAGTAAGCTAGATAGGCAACATTATGATAAGCAGGACTTTCAGTCAGGGTCAACTTTGGGGTGATCACGGCTTCTTTCCTCTTTTTTCCCCTTTAATATTTTTGCTCTTGTCGCTTGTTACCCTCTCAAGGTTTGTCAGAGGCTGCATACATCATAGGGATTACCCAGGACAAACGCGTTGACGACCATGTTAACTGTGGGTGAACTTGTGCGGTGTTAACACGTTTACCTCAAGTAATCTCAGTCGCAGCACTGCTTTAGTTTGCCTCTTACAGCGTGTAAACAAACGACTGGATAAATAAGCACGAGGTTGCTATAAAATCTATGCTGCTTTGAAACCTCACAACCATGTTGAATATAATTCTTATTTATTTAGTTAACACCTTTCGAATCAGCATATTTACGCGTGCACGAAGAGTTGGTGGGAAGTTGAAAGGTTTAGAAGAATATGAAGGGTGAGCAAGAGAAAGAAGAAATATGCCTCCGAACATACATATATGGAATAGCTTGCCGAAATGCTTAAGGTCACTCATGCTCCTGAAGAAAGTAAAGTTCGTGGATCGGAAATCCTACATTAACTCTGCAAAAACAAAATTATGAAGAAACCGTTACCGCATGGAAACATCAAGAACGTTAGGCTTCAGGATAGTCACTGATAGAGCATTCATTTAGGATAGTATTGCTGAATTGAGCTTTTTTTTCTGCACTCACAGAAAAGGACGTTTGACAGGGCTGCTCTATTGGAAACCTTGATGCGTGTTATTGTCGGACCCCTGACGCATTGCTGATGTTCCTGGCACCTAAAAAGAAGATATCGCTGAAATTTGGTGCTATGAGGGTGATGAATCGAGAAAAGAAGACGCTAGCTATGTAATAGTTCTCCTGAAAATGCTGTTGTCTTGATACATATTGCTTATCCCTAAGTGGAACCTCGTCGCGACATCTCCGAAGTTGTTACCACTATTCCTAGAAACTTTAAGCTTCAACACTCGGCCTAGAGATACCATAAAATCAATGTTTCTTGCTAGTTTGGTCTGTTCTTAACATTTGGTCACGTGACATCAGCTCTACCAAGGCAAATAACAAGTGCAAATAAGTGCATTCTATTTCGCGTACTGGTGCCCCATCATCAATACCACGCAAACTCAAAGTGGGTAGCCCCTTCGCAGCTCAGCAGCTCGTTGCAGGATAAAGCCGAGTCAGCGCTTTTCCCGCACTTTGCGCTGGATAAAGTGCGGCTTTCGCTGAATCCAGCACGACACCTCCGAGCGTGACAAATCGACATCGGGCTGCCAGAGCGGCGCTCTCGCCTTCCCTTTCTTCTCGCTGCTGCCAAGTGTCGCCAGCTGTTGCGTAATTTAAACAAATTTCGTTGCGCCCTTCGACAATCCATTGCAGACGGCTCCTCCACTGAGCTGTCGACCTCATTTTTGCTTCTTCGTATGGATTCCGTCACAGTTGGAACATTCGAATTTCCCATTTTTTCGAAATATTCGATATTCGGAGGCAAAAAAAACTCGAAGTCGAATCAATGGAAAATTCGAATACTCCAACATAAGAAACCAATGCATTGCTTCACATATTTATTTATTTATTTATTTATTTATTTTTTATTCATTTATTTATTTATTTATTTGTTTATTTAGTAATATGAGAGACAAGAGGAGCTCTAGGGCTTTTTCATACTCGATTACCTGGTTTTTCATATTATTTCCGAAATTATTAATTGAACTAAGGAAATTACTGGGTTTTTATTCGGTCCCAAGTATAGTACGGAATTTTTTGAAGTTTCCGCGTCTTATAGATGAACTAACATTTGAAAAAATTGAAATTACTAGTATAGGTCCTGTCCTCCATTCACTCTGACGTATCAGGTCATTCCTGCTGTAGTTGTACACTCCTGAAGCTTTTTTCTCCTCCACGCTGATAAACCTTAGTTTAATTCTTCCCATTCCCGATTCTAATCACCGCATAGTTGTATCTGTCATGCTGATCATGATCATAAGGTTTTCATGAGTCTACTGACGTGAGAAGTGAAATAAAAGGAACAGTAATGGTTTTCCTTCAGTACCAGTTGCTTTGGATGGATTGGAGTGGATTCGGATTTCTCTTCCAACGAGTGTGACTTGTTTCAATCAATCTTGAAGATAAAAATACGTTGTAACTTCCATTTTGGTCCCACTGGACTTGTGTGTGTTTTTTACGCTGATTGCGCTGCGAACGATAAGCGCATGCGATTGATTCGCAACGGAAAAACACTCCCTTTTCCAGCATTCTGCTCACGCTTCACATTTTTTTACTTATTTCAATTAAATGCAATAACTAAGCCTTCATTGGCGTACCAGATAGGAGTTCTCCAACGCAATTTCCCTATCAGGCCTGGAAATTTCCGTGAAATGTCGTCATAGTACGTACTACGTCACTTACGCGCGTCATTAGGTCTGTCACTTCCCTAGCCAGACGTCGTGACGTCAAAAGTCATAAAAAGTGGGAGATATACGATGGCAGGGCAGTCTTAATGAACGTGGCATGTCTAGTTCACTCGTTGCGAGAACTCATCAAGGAACTCATTGGCGCTGGTAATTTGAGATGCCGCGTGAATTTGTGGTCAAGAATGGGGTTCCCTCAGCAAATAGGTGCAATTTTTGTGTCTTGGCTCTTTCAGAATGACTTCTTGAAAAAAGACGAGTATTTGAGAGATTGAGGCACTGTTTGTAAACGGAGCTCATCTCCCATTCTCTGTGTAGATGCTTCTCCAAAATGCAACGTCTCAACGCGAATTGCAAAGGTATCTGAATGTTTTTTTTCTTTTTCTTGCTGAAATAGCATGACTGCTCCAACCATGTCCCTGTGTAATTTGGCCCTGGAGTACGCGTGGCCCACTGAGCTACGAGCAGGCAATGGTTTCGCGTTTCAAGAGCAGCGTGTTCAATTTCAAAACGTAACTTGCGGGACCATTCATGAACCATTACTTCTTACTGACCGAGGAAGGATATTAGGGGGTTCGACAACTCGTAACGAAGTGTGTACTACCAAATGAAGTTTTTGATGCTGATCTCAAATCAGTTTTCTTATCTTTTGCGTCATCTGATTTGGCCTGTCTAGACAAGCCGAAGTTATGCCACCGAACTCTTCAGAGAGAGCTGTGCAGCAGATTTGGAAAATGGAATTGATATTAGCATCGAAAACTGCGTTTGATAGTGTACACTTCATTACGAAGTGCCTGACCCCCTTAGTATCCTTCCCCTGATGAGCTGTGCGATCAAAGTGTCTTTTGTTTGCAAAATTGACCAGATCATGCGATGCTGGACCATTCACGGCTGGCGCAATGAATGTGGGAATACTATGCTACTTAGTATAACCCTCTCCCACAGATTTTTCTCCTAGTTCTTGTCTTTATTTTCCTATTGAAGCAGCTTTCAAATTGGTCGGTAGTGTTTTCCTGGTTTTCAGCGTGTTTGATTGGAGTCATCGGTACGCCTTGGCACGCATGTACTCTTAGTAAACAGTAAACAATAAACAGTAGAATAAGCAATTTTGACTACTTTAAAAGGTGGAGATCGAAGCGGTACCGTCCCGTACTAGAGCAGTCATCGCAGTGCAAGCCCGGATTAAGCACCGTTAGACACTCCAACAACCCTGGTATTGACTGGAATCCAGGAGTTATTCCTCCTTCTTTCAGTAGTATTTGATAAATTAATTGAAAATATCCATGGGAAACAATTCGTGGAATAATATAGCTGGACTCCCAACGAAATTTTACGTAACCAGAGCTGTGAAAATTCCCCCGTCCCCTTCCTCACCCTCCTCCTCCTTGTTTGCTATAGTCAGATAGCAGCGATCAATTCAGCGGTATTTCTCTGGTTGAGATGACTAACATTGCTCGTTGCGCAGGCTCTGCCACGATCCTTTCTCGCGATACGATGATAAAGCTTGTATATTCGTTCTCTGTTGTTTCTGCAATGCTTCTCAATTACCAACAAAGTGTAATTATGGAGATTTCCCACTAATTCTACATATGTATTTTTATGACTTTAACACTAATTCTACATGTGTATTTTTATGACTGAATTTACTTTATTTCCTACAATTTGTTGTTGTTCTTAGCCTAGATTTTTTTCATTATCCTATGATTTTCCACAAGGGCTGCTGAAGAAGAATGAGAGTCTAGTCGATCTCACTGGATAGACACGGCACCACAAGCACAGCATCTGTGTCTGAACCGCTGTAAGAGTGCTTTTCGGCTTATCTTCCATCACGTGGTCGCCCATCGGACTCACATACGTACATATTTGCCGTAAACTGCCCAATTCAATGCACATCGTATTTGTAAAACCTAGGGATACTGTAGTCAATATCATGGGTTTTTCTGCTGTTTTTTTTTGTTCCAAATCGTTGGCGATCACATCATAACTTTGTTGTATCATCTAGGGATTGTGCCGTGATTACTTAAATTCCTTCCATTTCATCTAGTTGTTTGTTTATATGTACTGATCATCTTCAATACACCAATAAGGAGCGATTCATGACAACATTTCTTGTAGACCAGCGCCCCTTCGGGACGCTAGAAAGTGGGGTGGGGCAGCCGCTTGAGGTATGTGCAAAAGCTTCACACATGCGCTAGGGCAGACCCATTCTTCCATTCGTTGACCTGTATCCTGGCGATCTTCCCACTATTGGGCCAAGGTAGACCCGATCCATCGGTGGACACGTATCCCAGCGCTTTCCCCACTAAAGGGCCCCTGCGGACCCAGTCTCTATCCGTGGACCTGTATCCTGGCCTTCTTCCCACTACTGGGCCAGAGCAGACCCATTCACCATTCGTGGACCTCTATCCTGGCGTTCTTCCCCGCTATTGTTTTCTCCACTATTGAGCCACGCTGGACCTGATCCATCGGTATTGGACCACGGCAAACCCAATCTCCGTCCTTGGACTCGAACCCTCGCGTTTCCACACTATTGGGCCACGGTGGACCCTTTCTCCATCGGTGGACACCTATCCTGATGTTTTTCTGAGCTACAGGCCCCGGCACCTCTGTACGTCATCAGTGCACCCGCATTCTACGTAAATCTCGAGAATGATGGAAGAAAGTTAGGAAATACTTTCAAAGTTTGACCAATTGCACAACTGGTTTCAGAATATGTCACAACACAACTGCATATGATGAGGCGTTCTTCGTCCGTTCATCCTTTGTATTGTATTGCACTTCTCAAACATAAAGGCGGATCCTCAGGTCGCGTAGTGCCCATGGGACCTCTGTGAGAGGTGCGCAAAGAGGATATCCCAAATGAGGGAACTCACTGTATTTTATTGCTGCGGCCTTCACAGCTCACTATTGCCACCACAGCATCCCACCATCTTTTCAGAGTGCTTCTCGTCCATTGTTTCAGAATTCCTTGAATCCAGTAATAAAGCTGGAGCAGAGGGGATACTCTGCTCCGTACATTGCTGCTATGCAATGTCAAACCGTTGTAAACACTGTCTCGCCCGGAGGGCTCGAGACCACTAGACGCTGGTCCCACCGCGAAATCTTGAGTGCATCCGAGTTCCACTACGTCTATGCACCTATGACGAAACATCGGCCGAATGTCCCACAGCTTCGAATCCTCGCGAGTACTGTCTATAGCTGAGCCCGTGCTTGTTCCCCCACCGCCTGCGCTCTAAAAAATTTTGTTGCACTACCATGATTTATATAAGAGGATCATGTAATTAGGGTAATTGTTCTTCTAAGAGTTTTTACTCAAAGAACTGCTGATCCTAGGCTTTTTGCCATCCACGGATTCAATTCCCTGACATTTACAAATATTATTTTCTCTGCTAGTTATTATGATTTTTCCTTGAATCATAGTGGCAACAGACCATAAGAGCAGTCTTAGGTATGGGGAAGCCCTGGATGTCGAAATGCGGACCTGGTTCTATAATCCAAGCAAGGCTCTGAACAGCCTTGTTCTCTGCTCTTACAAAAAGAGATCTTATATGGATTTAGCACGGTCTCGTAGTCGTAGCTAGCAAAACGAGATTATGCTTAATTCTGCTTCGAACCCTTGTGAATTTTACATAGGAATTGCGTGCGATAGGAAAGTTTGCCTTGAAAATTTTTGATTATGCCTCAAAGCGTGTTTCGAACAAAGAATTGCTCAGATCCGCCCTATTGAATACGATTTTGCCTTACGAATAACATTGCACCACTGCAGAGAAATAGCCAACAAACTTTATTCATAACTTCTGGCATTGATTGCAAACTGATTTTCTTTCTCTTGTCGTCCAGTGTATGCCTTCCAAAGAGCACTGTCTCCTCCCTACTTCTTGACTTGTACTGAATACGCTTGTTGAGTTCATTTTTCTTCGCATAGACATGGCATGTATGGGGCCCCGGAGTTTATAGAAGAACGTAGTACTGGTTTTCTCTCAGAATATACGTGACCGTCCTATTATAAGTCATGCACATTTACGTTTCGATTACCACTCATGCCTCAGTTTCATTTTGCGAATTTCCGAGTACAAATCTTCATTGTGTGCTATTCTGAACTAGTTTCGAGGATGCACAGAATATCATGCAAGTAAATCCTAGCGTGGAATAATGTGGATTCGGTTATTGGTAGAGATTGCAAGCTCATCGTTGGGACGTGCACTCAAGTGGGAGTTAACTTAAAATGTAAGGTTGATAATAATTGTAGAGTCTAAAATCCTCTGCTGATACGCTACTGATGACCTAGCACGTTGTCTGCGGTCTCTGCTTCCGTAACTTATTGATTCGATTCATCCTCAATGGATATCTGTTCTACATATTATTGTCAACTAAGGTATGGTCATTGGCGTGGAGATTAGAATTAGAGTTACAGTCTATGTCAGATCAGTTGGCAGGTAGAGCGCACCAGCGGGCCTACTCAGCACTTTCGCATGGCTCATGCTCATACCACATCCTTCATTTGATTCCCGCTGCTCTTCTCGAGTCATAGCGCAACAACGCAAGTAATCCCGCAATTAATTTGACACAGGGTGTAGCTACAAGCCTAATCTGTAGGTGACCGCAAGATTTTGACAGAATTACATATTGCCAAACCTTCCTATGGCTTGCAAATTCATTGGAAAATTGGCATTAAAGTGATTTTTTCAAAACGATTTGAGAAAATCCTCTTTTTTATATGGGATGTGCAGCTCATGTTCACGCTGCGGTTTACTCAAAGATCACATATTTTGTTTCTGTTTTCACAGCAGCTCACCATGCTTCTGTGATGTTGATTGCCACTACCTTGTAGTTATATCGAAACCGAACTCATTTCGTCGAAATCTATGTCGGTCTTTTGCAGATGTCCTCGGATACAGTGTTCGGATTTGTCAAGTATCCGCCATTTCATCTCAACCAACCTCGTTTCCCACAAGAAACGTTTTTAGGGAGGTATGCCAATCATGACTTCGAGAACTTGGAAGAATCCTTGAAAAAGCCTGCTTAGTAAATGAGCACTTGTCAAATTTTTTGGAAAAAAATATTCTTCCAGATACTTGCATTACCTGGATGTTGTCGACCCAAGTACTCTTTTTGTGTCAGATGTAAGTTTTCTTCTCCCTTATTGGATGTCACTGGATTTCAAGGGAAAACTGAATTTGCAGATGAATGGTTGAATAATTGAATGAATGAGTGAGTGCATGAATTACACTTCTAACCTACAAATGTGTGTAGTGTACATTAATTACGATCTCCTCTCTATTGCATTTTTATATGTTCCCCATTAAAGAAACGCCTACGAGAGTGCGTTCAACTGCTCGACGACTACAAACTGGGGAAAGCAACAGCTTCAGACAAGGAGTTATGGAGGGCACAGAAAATAAAGCAGGCGATTTTGCATCCGGACACTGGCGAGAAAGTTCTGGCACCTTTTCGGATGAGCGGATTTGTGCCCTTCGGCTGGATCACCGTGAGTTGTTTCCAGTGTTATTTTTCAATCCGGAAGAGAACTGCCACTAGTCAAAACAGAAACATTTTAATCAAGAGGCCTACCTAGACCTGGCTTCCTCGCCAAATTTCACAAATCTCGATGAAGCAAATATGAAATACTTTGCCTAATTCTGTGGAATGTTTTCTAGTGTGCTATCAGCCTCGATAAATAGCAGTCTGATTTTTTCCGAAAGTTCTTTTTTTCTTTCACCTATTCTTCGATATCTGAAATAAAAGAGCATACTATTTATATGAAACTTAGGTAACAGGAATGCTTCTACCGAATCCATCGTGGCCGACGCTACTATTCTGGCAGTGGATGAATCAGTCACACAACGCCTGCGTCAACTATGCTAACAGAAATGCTACTCAGGTGAAAGAATGAGCTCTCTGTCGACTCATATGGAAAAGCGAACAACTTCTGACTAATGTTCTGGAGATGGAAATCTCAAAATTGCTTTATAAAGTAGATTTCAAGCTTATAAAATTTATAAGCCTGTTTTCATCGTTTATTTCTATATTATTATTTTAAGGTATTTATTATTAAATATTTAATATTAAATTTAATATTTTTTAGTAATTTTAATATTCCATTTGGGTCCACCGAGTGGCGGAGTGGAATTGCCACTTTTTTCTCCTCCCCCTCCCCCCCCCCCTGGCTGGCAACTCCTGCGTCCTGCACTGCTGCGAGTATATATCGATACGGCCAAGACTAAGGCCAAAAAGCCGAAAGCTGTCAAGGCTATGTATAAAGGGTTGAAATAGCCAATGTCTATCCCAGTAAGTTCGGTGTGAGTGAACAGACAAGCACAGATATGGACCCTTCTATTCTAGTGCACAAAGCTTCGAAAGAACGAGCATGTATCCAAGCAGAAATCTGAAGTTGTGCTGCCAAGGAAGAGGTCAATAACTTCAGGGGTACCGCCCTGTTGGAAATAAAAGGAAGGAGCACCATATCGTCCCGAGACCAAGACATCAATGCTTGTGCATACGACAGACTCCCCTGCAAGCTGGACATATGATACATGGGCATGACATGAGTTTAAAAAATTACAGTCTCAATCGTAGGCGAAACTATGACCTCAGAAATACGTTCATCGCTTAGAGTAACATATTATTTTATGCAATATCAACTGATAATGAAGTATCTCTCACTTCTCTTCTCCAGAAGCTTTTTTTTTGGGATTTTTCGATAAGTTTGAGTTAGTGTTGAAGTAGAAGTTGTTTAGCCACAACCACTTTCCACGTATGTCGGCGCCTACGTTGCCGCCGTCGGTGCGGCATGCTCCATTTCCGCAGGTATGAGCCATACGAAAGCATTTTTATCTGTAATCCATCTGGAAATAAAGGTGGACGCTGGAATTCCAGGTCTGACATACCTCATCAAGAAGTCCACGTCATTACCGGCAACCACGCAACTTATCGTTCAGGTTCGCTTTCGATATTTGTCACCAGCCTAGATTTGAGAGTGTTCCAGTATGGGATGTTTTTTGTCTGCGGTTTAGTAAATGGATGCGACGGTTCTGTTTGAAGCGTTTCGTCCCGCTTCCAGCGGTATCGCTGGCGTCGTCATTGAACGTGATTTGCATGCGTTGGAACGAACTACGTACGGGGATTGAAGTCTATGAGAAGGGAGGAAAGGTCGTAGGAGTGTCGAAGACTGCGGCAAAGCAAGTAAGAAAGATGACTGCGAACGACGAAGTTATCAGGCAAAATATCGTCCATCATTAAGGCTGTTACCGACACTACATTGGTGAGGGCATTCCTACCAGTACCCCTGCTGTTAGCGCCTCCATGCATTATGCCTTTCTTAGAGAGGTATGTGAATATAAGCTTTGCTCTTTGTGAAGAAGAGGCCCTTGCTACCATCATTTCAAGAATTCCAAAATGCTTGTTATCCTGTTTATCTCCTTCTTTCACTCCTACTACTATTCACCCTTTTCTTCTTCTAGTACGAATCTCATCAATTTCGTTAGCAACATCGCGCTGTTATTAGATGTTATCAGATGTGTTGTTAGATGTGATATTAGATTTTGTGTTCTTGTAAATTACAAAATCATCCACTTGTAGGTACAAGTGGGTTAGTGGCTCTCCGTGGCGTCATCTATTCGTGAATGCCATTGTCTGCACGCTTTCATTTGCTGCCAGTCTTCCTGTAGCTCTGGCTCTATTTCCACAGGAAAGCACTGTAAGTGATGGCTGATAAGAAGTAGCACATTACGGAGCTAATCAGGAAACGCATATTGCGACTTCTTAATAACAGTAGAATCTTTTCAAGATAGCCACTTCCGCTCTCGAACCAGAAATTCAATCGAAAACGAACTCAGAGCAGCTATTCTACAACAAAGGATTGTAGATCTCGTGTTTTGTTAACTTTGCTGTTTTACTGGTGTTGTGCCTTGAATATGTACTGTTGTACTTGAATATGTACTGTGTACTGTTGACTGGATTACAAAAGACCTGTTGATTTTTTGTGGCAAAGGTATCGATTGTCATCACTTAATAAAACAATATCCATGTTCCAATAGTTCAAGTGACGAATTTCTACAATCCGCTCATAACAAAAGCCACAAAGCGCTGATTGACAAAAACTCTTGAATAACACAGGTCTTATGCTGGTGTGACTATTCTATATGATTGACAAGGGAACATAATAAATAGTACCCTCAGGAACAATGTGGAGCGGAGTGAAAGTTATCTCTTGAACCAAGTGGCATGGCAGTAATTATGGGAACGGGTGATACCTATGAATTATTCTGAAGCGGCAGTAACAATGGTCGAATGTTTTGATACGGTCATGGTCCATGAGAGATGATAGAGCGTTATCAAGCGGTACGTAAGAACTCCAACAAAAGATCGCAATTTGCTGGGTCACCCCAATTATAAAAAATAAGTTTTGCATAGATAGTTGCGTGCTATTCTTGGCGTAACGTTGAGCTTATTATAAGAAATAAGGCTTTAAAAAGTCTTATTATGTGGGTACTGGTTTGGACGTTCATGAACTTAGGCCGAAGTTTGTTGATAGACGAATGTCTGTTGTACAGAAGTACTAATGCGTCCACCGTACCCAGGCATAGCACGGCGAACGTTGAAAATACGTCCACCTTACCTAAATCTAGCACGGCGAACATTAAAAGGTCGGGAAATCCAGTACCTCGGCGGTTTCAAACAAACCTCTCCTCGGACAAGGTAGCATTGTCAGGAAATGCTCGATGATAGAGTAATCTTGTGAAGTAGTCTTGCGTTTCTGTACAGGCTCTAGTTTCCAATGTCTTTTTTTTTCAAATGTGGGTTCCAAATTACAAATCCGTATTTGAGTAAGGATAGTATACAGGCTTTATACATTTTAAGAAGAGTGGTGATGTTGGTGAAATGTACTGTCCGAAAGAGGAGGAAGGGAGCTTTATTTGCGCGAATGACGATATGATCCAAATAGGAAGAAATTTTTAGGTGCCTTTCAAAAATGATTCCGAGGTCTTGTGCAATATTAACCTGTTTCATTTTGATTCCATGTTCCTGATTTTGAACATCATGTGCTTGCGTCTCGCATTACCACAATTGTTCGCAGCTTCAATGCGTCTGCAATTTTGGGCTGCCTCTGATCAAGTGAAGGCCTTTCCCAGCCTTCACTTGCTTTCGTGGCTGAAAGTCCACATAAGCTGGCGCATTTCCGCTTCCGGCTAAACCCTCACGCCGAAAAAATTTGGGAAGCATTTCGTCTCGCAAAAATGGGTTTTCTTAGCCCCGATTTAAGGGTGTAACACGGTGAGTCCTCTCCCTTGTCCTGCACCTAAAGCAGGTAGTGCTAGGAGTAAAAGTTCGGAGTCCTCTTCACTTTCTCAGCTCAAACTTACCTTTACTACCGAAGCCTTTTGGCTATTCGGCCTCCATGTGCAGATAGCGTGCGCTACCTATCCAGATGTCCAGGGATGTTTGTCCTCATTCCACTGAGTAAACAATGAATTACTCACTAGTTTACTGGCTTCGATAGCAGCAAGTATGAAGGAATATATGAAGCAGCCGCACTCCAGTGGACATTTTAGTCGAACAACGGCCACACTCAAAACGAGAGATCAAGATCCCAAGAGATTGCAGACAGCGGGAGTGGGGAAGTGAAGCAGACAGTAGAATGAGAAAGAGAAGGCGCCAGAGCGGTCCCACGACGATGGCGGTATAACGAGATCTCGATTGCACCTTAACAAGTGAATACAAGGGAATCTCACCACAAACCTCAAGGTGAGTTTAAACAACAACAATGCTAGGCTAGCTATGACTGTTACAGTAAGATTGAACATAATTCATCGGGTAACGTACCATCCTTTA